>PVJC01003040.1:0-73642 GCA_004026665.1 Murina feae
AAAACAAAACAAAACTCCTGGCCATTAACCTTTAGGCTATTTGGTGAGATAAAATCTGCATTTTTTAAATTATTAAATAAGAACCCAAATGCTATCACCATCAAATGTTTAAGTAGTAAATGTGGGGCTTGGCAAGCAGTGAGTACTTAATAAACATTTGTGGAAGGCAGGAAGAGTGAAGAGGCCAGGTATGGGGTAGATATAACAAGTGCTGGGAGAACACACATTCAATTGCAATGGGCAGGATTTGCATGGCTGGGAAAGGGGAAGGGCCTTCCAGGACAGGGGAATTTAGAGACTGAGAGGTCAGCGATTATTGGTGAATTCAGAGTGTGTCTAGCAGTGAGTGACAAGGCCAGTTTGGCTGGAGTAGACAATTGTGTACAGATGAGTATCAGGAGATAAGTTTCAGACGGTATGCTGGATTTAAGTCATTAAGGAGTTAAGCATTTCGAACTCTATTCTGTGGACAGTTAGAAGTCATGAGAGGTCTTTGAGCTTTATAATGGCATAAGGAAAATGGGCTTCTGAGACAATGAATTTGGCATTAGTTGGCAGGAGAGATTGGAAGAAAGATGACTCTGGTTGTGAAGCTGTTGCAATAACCTAACCATTAGTATGGTAGGATTGAGAGTAGATGACAGATTGAGGCAAGCCACTCCCTCTGAGGAGCAGGGATGTAGTCAAGTGTCCTGGGATATTAATACTGGGAGGACATCACGGCATCTCTGGTACCATCTTGAAAGGCCCCAGAGTTCTAGAGTTAACACCGTGGAGTAGTAGTTGATTTAATTTCCATGTCACTCACTGGCCCTCAGCAGAGAGAAATTCTAAGGGAATGAAGACCAGAGTAAGGAAGCTTTAATTAGAAAAGATGGTAGAGAATTAACCAGAGTTTGGGTACCCTGGGGCAGCATGAGAGCACAGGTTCCACCTGAGAGAGTTGCCAGGGGGAGGTCAGAGGGAGACTGTGGAGAGGGTGACCCTTAGGCAGGGCAGAGCTTTGCCAAGAGCACAGGTGCTTAACCCAGTTGAATAGGATGGTAGAAGGAGCCCTAAGCCAGGAACCCAAAGCCTGATTAAAATCACAGCCTGCCACCTACAAGCAAGGTGCCCTTGCTAAGTCATCTAATCTTTCTGAGATAACTAATGTGGAAACATCAAGTCCAGTGCCTTGTATAGCATATGAAGGTCTATGAGCTTCCATTTGCTCACCTGTGAAACAAAGATAACAATCTCAGACCTGCCTACCAGCGAGGGCCATGGGAGGGTCAGGTGAGTTGTGGGTTGTGAGCACTTCTCATAGAGGCAGCAGACCAATCTAAGGGGAATGGTCATCTTTGTGGGTCTGTTGCACTCTTCAGAGCTCCCTTTTCAGAAGTGAAGAGTGTTTTTTAAGAATCTCTACAGCAATTTCTACCAAAAGGTAGCACAGCCCTTGTCTGTGCTCACCCCAGGAACAGAGAAAAGAAGGGAATCGATGCCATGGATCCTTTAGATATGGATCAGAAGTTCTTACAGGACAATGATGGGTCTTCTTCTTTTTATCCCCAGTGCCCATCCTTGTGCCTTCATTGTACCTATGGTGCCTGTGGGTATCATGCTTGGGACCAGCCAAGACACTCATAGCTCAGAACCGGTCCTATGTCTGGCCCCAAACCAGTTCCAATGAAGAGATAGGTAGCCCCTAAACTTCACTCATTTAGAGAAGGAGGGAACCAGTGATGGTGAGCAGGTTGGGATGACTTACAAACAACTCCATTGTCACTTGGAAGGGCTCTCCTTGGCCTGACATTCAAGGCTCTTCACTGTTTGATTCTTGCCTGACTTTCCATTCTTTCTTTTCATACCCTGCACCCTACACACACAGCTTACATCCTCCCACCTGTACCCTGGATCTTAATTTCCTTTTGTATCAAATGCCTTTCTCCCAACCACACCCATAATGGACAATCTCCACCTGTTCAGTGTCTGATACGTGTGTCCCCTCATCTCTGCTGCCTTTGTCCTGTTCAGCTGTGCTTGCACTTTCCTCCCAGAGTCATAATTATAAAGGTACATGTTCCATCTCTCTTTGGACCCCTTAGTTCTTAGGGGTTGGGCTCATGCGTACTTGTTTTCACAGATAAGCAAACTAAAGCTTCTTCCCCCAGGATCTGGCACAGTGTCTTATGCAAAGTAGGTGCTTCATAAATATGTATTAAATGGATGAATAAATAAATATCCATCATCATAATATAATGATTTCCATCCTCCACTTCATCAGCATCTGTTCATTCACAGTAGGTAGGCCTTGAACTAGCACTATGTCTATGACCTGGTATTCCCTCAGTGATTATTTGCCTAAACACAAAGGCATTGCCAGTACAGCTTGAGAACCATCCTGGTTTCCTGTGAAATAGTGACCTCCGTAGATGTCACGGGAGTTCTGTCCTTTGCACATTGGATTTATCACACTCCAGAGCAGGCCCGAGAGCAAAGTCTCTAAACCCTGGGGTTGTAGCAGCATCATGAACACTTGTTTTCATTATCTCCTTTGCTCATGTCCTTCCCTCCCTGCCCCTTAAATCTCAAGCTGAGCCTGTCTGCCTGGTTTCTTTGAGGGAGAGTGACTAGATGTGTTTTCCCTCCAGCTGTTTCTGCAGCCCCCACCCCAACCTCTGAGTGCAAGACAGGTGTCTTTCTGTCATCTTCACAGTGGGGTTCCTCACCAGCCTGCCACCTGCAGCTGAAGGAAGCTTTGGCCTCATCCCAGACAAGCTGTTTCATCCCCAGCAGAGGCAGCGGGCATCAGCTGTCAGCCTGACATGCCAGAGCTGTCAAGACCAGCACTTGGTCACAGGAGGAGCTGCCGGTGATTGATGGCGTCCTGCTTTCTTTCTCAGGCTGTGGTGGTGACTGATGGGGAGCGCATCCTGGGCTTAGGAGACCTGGGCTGCTACGGCATGGGCATCCCTGTGGGCAAGCTGGCCCTGTACACGGCGTGCGGAGGGGTCAACCCGCAGCAGTGCCTCCCTGTCCTGCTGGACGTCGGCACCAACAATGAGGTAACATGCTACGTGGGCAAGAGATCTGGGGCAAGAAGGTGGCAGCTGGGATGGGGTGGAGAGCACCTTTGTGGGGCAGTTATATGCACAAAGCATCAGGCCATTTCTTTACTGTGTCCCCTTTGCCAGGGCACTGTCTCTACACAGCTGTGGAGTGGAAGCCATCCTCCTCCCTGCTTGCCTGCCCTACCCTTCCAGCCCTTCTTTCCTCAGCCACTGCTGGGTCTTCCTGCTCCTCTGACTCCTGAGACCCTCCATGATGACCCCTGTTTGGGCTTCCTCTGCTTCCTTTCTCCTTGATCCCAGGTAGCTTCCACACCCTCAGGCTTCTCTCTGGTCCATTAGTGAAGAGACCATGGATGGAAGTGGCTGCAGGCTGGTTCTGCATTTTAGGGGCAAGCTTCCTCAGTGAAAGGGTTAAAACTCAACACTCCAGGGCCAAGACCTGGACCAGATAACTAAGGGTCCTGCAAACCCAGGGGGAGAAACTGACCCAGGCAGTGGCTAAGATCCACCTATTGGTCCCCAGGTGGTTTAGGATGTAAGCAGCTGGGAGTACCACCACCCTGGGATATGGGCTTTGTGCATGCCTGTGGTCTCAGCTCTGTGTCTCTGTCAGAGAACATGAAGAAATATCCAAGAATTCCTTCCTATGGACATTTATCTCTGAGTTTAAAATGAGGGCATGTTCATAGTTTTTAAATTGAGAAAACTCACAGAAGTGTTAAAATAAAATATCAGTCACACAACCCACACCAATCATTGCTTATTGGTAATCTCCTTCTAACCTTTTCCCCTCAAGACATTTATAAAAGCAAAATTGGGATTTTGTTGCACACAGTTCTATATCCTGCTCTTTAAAATGTAATGTCATTCATCATCTTTCTCCGAGGTCATTAGCCATTCTTCCACAAGGTCATTTGCAGAGCTGCCAGCTATCCCATAATTTGCATAGGAAAGCCTCCACTGTGGGATGCTTAGGTAGTTTCTAGTCTTCTTGCTGATGTCATTGTGCTCCGATATCCATTTGTGCAGATCAGTCTGTTTCCATCTCTGAGTTTTTCCTAAAGACAAATTCTTGGATATGGAAATATTGAAACAAAGGGAATGGTCACTTTTTAGATTCTTGACTCATATTGTCAAATAGGTTTTACTTATATGCATTCTGTGATGATGTCTCTCAAAAAAACTTGCCTTGACTTTGCATGGCCACCTCCTCCCTGGACACTACACACCCCTGCTTCTGAACAGAATGAGCCCTGTAGCTCGTGAGGAATGATGCTTATTCAGGCTTCATCCACAGATACCATCCATGAGTGGACAGGGGCAGACCTTGCTTCAGAGCTGGGAAATCATGGGAGCTGAGGCAGGACAAGGGGAGAGGGAGAAGTACTGAGCCGGGAGGCAGGGATGCTGGGCTCAGTATCCCTGGCAGCTGGGTGAGTCCCTGGTCCAGTCTAGACTTGATCCCCTTCTGGTACAAGAAGGAACAGGACAGGAGGTTTCTGTATGTTCTTCCACCCCTAAAAGCTCCTCTCCATATGCTTCCCCACCAGCCTAGGAGACAGGAGGCCGATGGTGGCATGAGATTTAGAGTTGCTCGTCGACAACAGCCTTCAAGGTTGGCTCTGCACTATGGTTCCCTCCCTGGAGCCAGATGCCTGGATTTTACTGCAATTGTCCCTCAGCCACAAGGAACACGTGTGAAACCATGCATGCATGTAACACACTTTGTTTCAGTGCCTATTCGCATCTGACACCTCCTGCTGTGCTCCAGCTGGGTTTAATACAGACCTTCACTCTCTGTCTCCTACAAGCTAGCTCTTGGCAAAAAATAAAAAAATAAAAATAAAAAATGGGACCGTTGCATCCCCCAGAAGCGTATTGGTGGCCTCTAGCAGATGCATTAAGATCCTTTGTCGTTACCCGGCTGGTTTGGCTCAATGATTGAGCATCGACCCATGAACCAAAAGATCACTGGTTTGATTCCAGGTCAAAGCACAGGCCCAGGTTGCAGACTCTATCCCCAGGAGGGAGCATGCAGAAGGCAGCCAAT
Organism: Murina feae; assembly: GCA_004026665.1. Classification (NCBI taxonomy): domain Eukaryota; kingdom Metazoa; phylum Chordata; class Mammalia; order Chiroptera; family Vespertilionidae; genus Murina; species Murina feae. The sequence goes on from PVJC01003040.1 coordinate 5,104, forward strand.
GGTTCTCTCTCATTGATGTTTCTATTTCTCTATCCCTCTCCCTTTCTCTCTCTCTCAAATCAGTAAAAACACATTAAGAAAGAAAAAAAAAGATCTTTTGGCGTTGGAGGTCCAGCTCCCAGCAATGATGTGCTGAAGCTTAAAGCTGGCCTGAACCTGTAACAAACTCAGTAGAAAAGATAGCAGGACCCCATGAGTAACTGTGGCCATGCCGTGTGCACAGACCACCCCACTTAAGCCTGATAATTAACCCTGTGAGTAGAACATCCATTTTGCCCTCTTTGTACACAGTAGGGAAACTGAGGCTCAGAGAAGCTCAGCTAAAAGCAACCAGGCTGGGATCCTCGTCCACACCACACCACCTGCCTGGGTTTCTGTTGCTTTATAACTAAGGGTCATTTCTTGATTTTTAGAGGTTTTATTACTAGAGTTATTTTAAAACATTATTTAAAATCTTTATTTTAAAAAAGAAAAGAGAAATGGCACTTCTCCCACAACGCTACACCTAATCTTTGTCTACGCACATACTGCACATAGATGTAGTTATTACCTGGTTGTAATATAATGTGCCCATAATTTTGTCCTAGTTTTTTCAATGAAGATTATTCTGTGAATACCTTCTCTTTATTGAACAAGTTAAATTTATTTATTGACATTAACATTTATTTATCTATTAAATGTATGTATGGAGTGTTTCGTCGGTGTCAGGCAGTCTGCTGGGCATGAGGGAGACAGATGAGAGCCATCGTGGGTGGAACACCTCCTTGTCAGTGTTTCAACATTGACACCTAATTGATCATTTTCATAGCTAATGTGCAGCTGTGTGCAGACTAGGGTGTGCATTGTGCTTCAATCACACACAGCAGGGCCACAGACTGTCCGTGTTAGAAGAGACCTGACATACTTCTAATTCAACCCCATCATTTCATATGGGAATGTGCCACATCTGCTCAAAGTGTCTGCTTCTCCCCCTGTGGCTTCAGGCCTCTGAATCACCTCTCTTCCTGGTTGTGGAAGGGAGAGATCTCTCCCCCGCCCCACCCCCAGGCCTGCTCCCTCCTGTGGGAAGGAACCAAAGTGTTCCCCAGCTGAGAGGAGCAGCACAGCCTGACCCACCCTTGCTAGTGAGAAAGAGCTGCTCCCACGCAGGCCATGGGGACCAACACCAGCACCTGCAGAGCGCCAGGCACAGTTCTAGGCATTACGTCTCTTCATCTCTTTTAATTTTTACAACAGCTGTAGGAGACATGGTTCTCCCTGTTTTATAGATGAGAAAACTGAGGCAAACCTGTTAACTACTCACCCCAGGTCTCACGGCTCCTAGTGTCAGAGCTGGGATTTGAACCCAGGCCTCTGGCTACGGAGCTGCCTCATCTGCCATGGCATGCTGCTCAGAGAGGCCAGGGTATAGGCTAGGAAGAGCAGACTGGGAGGGTAGGTATTTGACATAGTAGGGGGTCCATAGACCCTCAGGATCAAGTCAGGATGCACTCATGCTATTCCCATGGTCCCCCCCTCAAAAAAATGGTGAACCCCCATCAAAACTTATTCGAGAAACTCAGGACACAAAAATCCAAAGTCACCAAGTGACCACCATTGGGAAGACAGTGACTTATCTCTTTTCAGATGGATTTATTGTGTGATCTCTCAAACCACAGTTCTTATGTAGGAAATGAATCAGTTTGCAAGATTTTCCGCCCAGAAGTCTTGGGGCACATCCCTCCCGCAGAGCAAGCTGGAGCAATATGTCAGCGCAGGGAGGGCGCTGCCGTGACGGTGTGTAGTGTCGGAACAACTGGACCATCTGTGTGTATGTCTCTGTAAAACCTCCTGCTGCCACAGGAGCTCTCGAGTCAGAGAAAACACCCCCAGGCTTCCTGTTGAAGGAAAACATCTGGGTCTGCAGGCCTGAAACTCTGAGTCACTTTTACCTGACACATTCAGAAGGTTTGGAAAAACAAACATGTGAGGCAGTAAGAAGGGACATGTGACTACAGTCCAACCAGGTGGGGGAGGGAACCCCAGTCAGGCGGTGCACCTGCTCTCGGCTCCCCGGCACAGCTGTGTGCAGACTAGGGTGTGCATTGTGCTTCAATCACACACAGCAGGGCCACAGACTGTCCGTGTTAGAAGAGACCTGACATACTTCTAATTCAACCCCATCATTTCATATGGGAAAAGAGGTCCCAGAGCAGAAATGGCTCCCCCTGTATTTGAGTCCAAGCCCCCAGTGCTCATCCCGCTCTGAGCTAAGGGTTCTATGGGGAAATCTGGGTGGGGGGTGACTTTAAAATGGCCCCTGAGCCCTAGAGGACTTCTCCTGGCAGAAGTCTTGAGCCTTGATAGATCCACCTCCCAATCAGATGACGTGTGAATCTCTGTGGAACTGACTGTTGGGGTGGTGGGGAGTGGGGACGGAGGAGCCTGTCAGCTTGCAGGGAGACACACATGGGAACAGATTATCAACAGAGCCTGGTAAATGGTGCCTTCGGTGTTACTGAAGAGCTGGGATCGCCAAACCCCCACCTCTCGAGATGCTCCTTTTGCAGCTAATAAATCACCAGCAATCACCATGAGGTGCCAGCAGAGGCGCTCACTGTCTGCACACCTGTGACCAATGAGGGGCCCCTCCCAGGATCAGTACAGCTCACCCTTGGGCTTAATGAGCTTCCAGAGAAATGTGTGGTGGGCATGACTGCCTCCCTGAGGGGGACAATGAACTGTGTCCACAGTGTGAACCCAATGCCATGGCCTCCCCAGGCCCCCAGATGCCCTCTGAGTAACACTGTGTCCCTGTCGCTATGCAAGATAAAGGTTTTCCCAGACAGGAGGTTCATCTCTTTTCCAGCTTCAATCTAGTGTTCAGGGACATGGCAGTGAGGAGGGGAAAGCCATTCTGTTTTCCTTGCATTTCAGCTGCAAGAAAACCCTTAGGGCAGCGGTTCTCAACCTATGGGTTGCGACCCTTTTGGGGGTCGAGCAACCCTTTCATAGGGATCGCCTAAGACCATCCTGCATATCATATATTTACATTACAATTCATAACAGTAGCAACATTACAGTTATGAAGTAGCAACAAAAATAATTTTATGGTTGGGTCACAACGTGAGGAACTGTATTTAAAGGGCCAGAAGGTTGAGAACCACTGCCTTATGGAGTCGGAACTGGGCAGACAGCCATAGAGGGCACCTTCAACTCCCATGGCAGAGGAGAAAGTTCTGACTCGCCTGCTTGGGATAAAGGCCTTAACCTAAAGTTATAGATTTATTTAGTTCTGAACCTTGGTAACTACCTAATAGAGGGGAAGCAGCCAGGCTTGAGTTAGTTAGCCTGCTATGTGCAAAATCACTGGGGAGACGCAGATGAATACAGGACCTTTCCCTCAAAGAGCTTGCATTATGCAATAGAGATCGTTATTGCCCTGATTTCACAGAAGAAAAATGAACCAGGGCGAAGTTAAATACCTTGTCCAAAGTCACAGAGCTAGTTAAGTGACAGAGCCTAAATTCACACCCCACGTATTCCAAAGCCCCGAGCCCCTTCTGATTCTAAAGCCAGGTTGCATTGAGCGTGCTCATGGGGTCATACTGAGGGTGCTCATGGGGCCATATTGAGGGTGCTCCTGGGGCCATCCTGACCAGGGCCAGCAGGCCCAGCAGTGTCCTGTCCACTGCAGTGCCCTGCCTGCCAACTTTAAGATTCCATCTGCCTCTCTTGATAGGGTTAATGGATTTAGCAAAGAGAAATATAGAACAGCAGTTGTATTTAAATGTTAGGTAAATAGCTAACATTTGTTAGCATAAGTACATTCCATGCAATACTTGAGGAAAATTTATACTAAAAAATTATTGTCCATCTGAAGTTCAAATCTAACCAACCACCTTGTATTTCATCTGGCAAAACTGCCTGCTAGGAACTTCTTAACAATTATGTGAGGAAATCCAGGGTGGAGGAGGACTGCAAGGAGACAGGGCCCAGCCTCTTTTGGCAGTCACTCTTAGAGACACATTGCTTAGTGGAACGCAGGGCAGAACGTGGATTTCTTGTTCCACGTGGTGCTGACAGCTGAGGGAGCTCCACCCCTCCTGCCAAAGGAGACCCATCCGGCGGAGATGTGGACATGAATTGTATCCATTCTGGCTCCCATGCTCCCCAGCCTGGTCTGCAGGGTGACAGCCTGGGCCTTCCCAGCCACTGCTGAACTCTTTCAGGAGGAGCAGGCAGAAGGGGTGGGGCCACCTCAGGCTCCCTAGTCACCACGCCATTAAGTGATGGGGCCAAAAGGGCACTGCCATGAGGCCCAGGCAAAGCAAGGCTCGGTTTCAGCTCAACAACTTTGCAGCTCTGTCCGCTTGGGCAACGTATTCAAGCCCTGAAGCTCTACCTTCCTCATCTGTCAAATGGGATGAGAATATGTAAGACCAAAGGATCAAATGACTTTTGATTCCGAAGGAGTAAGATTACTTGAAAGTTCTATATGAATATAAGAAACTATTTTTAATGTCATCTCCACATAGAAACTTTCTTTACAATATTTTATATGCTAATCTTTGAAGAATTTCAGGCATAAAAATCCTATATAATAAAAGGGTAATATGCAAATTGACCCTAACAGCAGAACAACTGGGAATGACTGGTCACTATGACACACACTGACCACCAGGGGGCAGACACTAAATGCAGGAGCTGCCCCCTGGTAGTCAGTGCGCTCCCACAGGGGAAGTCTGCTCAGCCACAAGCCAGGCTGACTGCTGCCAGTACAGCGGTGGTGGTGGGAGCCTCTCCCGCCTCCTCAGCAGTGCTCCTCAGCAGCGCTAAGAATGTTCGACTGCAGCTTAGGCCTGCTCCCCATTGGCAAGTGGACATCCCCAAGGGCTCCCGAGCTGCCAGAGGAATGTCTGACTGCCAGCTTAGGCCCAATCCCCCAGGGAGCAGGCCTAAGCCAGCAGGTGGACATCCCTCGAGGGGTCCCAGACAGCGAGAGGGCACAGACCAGGCTGAGGGACCCCCTGAGTGCAAAATTTTTGTGCACCGGGCCTCTAGTCTTATTATAAAATTAAATATAAGGACCTTTTAGAGCTTTGTATTGTCATCCTTATAGCTCAATGGTACCGCATTATAATGGACCTTTCATGTTAAATGCAGATATGCTGAGAAATGTTTGGAAATTCCTAAAATTCTTCAGTACCACTAGAGAATTTGGCTCACCCCAGAAACCACATATGCAGCACTAAAAAATTCACTCTGCTGCCTGACCCACTCCCAATCACATTTGTGGCTTGGCAACATTACAAAGTGTAACTTAACATGGACCCTTTCATCTCTGTAAGAACTAAAAAAGTGAATATTTTCTTCAAATGCCAAGAGTTTTACTATTTTTATCAGTACTTCTGTATGCCCTTCCAGGCTATATGTGTGTGTTTCAAGCGATTGATATTAGGATAGTAATTCTGTGTCCTGCTTTTTTTCACTTTAAAAAAATCTCACCTGCATTTGCCCAGGTGGCTGCATAGTCTTAAAAACCACCCATTTTGCTCTAGCTGGTTTGGTTCAGTGGACAGGGTGTTGGCCTGCGGACTGAAGGGTCCCAGGTTCGATTCCGGTCAAGGACACATGACTGGGTTGTGGGCTAAATCTTTTGTAGGGGGCATTGAAGTTTCTCTCTTTCTCTCTCTCTCTCTCTCTCTCTCTCTCTCTCTCTCTCTCTCTCTCTCTCTTTGTCTGTCTCTCTCTCTCTCTCTCTCTCTTCCTTTCCCTTCCACTCTGAAATCAATAAAAATAAAAATATTTTTAAAAAACCACCCTACACCTTTGCCCAACCACCTTCTTAGCACCATCAAGACAATATGGACCTAGAGCAGGGTCTTTAACAAAAAATAAGTCAATTTTAGTTGATGTGCAGAAGGGCCACTAAGAGCTTGGTGATTATACTCATGGACTCTGGCGCCAGGCAGCCTGAGTTTGAATCCTGGCTTTTGCACTTACTAGTCCAAGGTCTGGGCCGGTTGTTTAGCCCCTCTGTGGCTTGTTGCCCTATATTTTCCATTCAGGTCCTCCAGGTAACAGGTGACAGGTGTGTAGAAAGAATAAAAGGAGGGAGCAGATGTCCTTGGTGGGTGGGCGGAGCCTTAGACAATGATGCAGGTATGGCATCAGTGAAAGGAGAGAAGGAAGGAAACAGTAAGAAGAGCTCTGTCTGAAACCCAGCCCTGAGAAAGTCTCAGGCCAATAGGAATCCCTGAGCAAAGATTAGGAGCATCAGCTGTGCAGCACTGGCCGACCTTGCTCCATCACAGGCTTGTAGCAGCCTGGAGAGAATGTGGCTGCTGGAAGCCATCCACCACCTACCTTCCATCAGCAGGTTCTCTCAGGGAGAGTTCTGAGGGGCACATCTCGATGGCCACACCTTATAGGGGAGAGTTAGTACTTAGAATATTTCCTATTATGCAGCACACAGGAAGCACTATGCCAGTTAAAGCTACTGCTATTAGTTTTCAGTATGTGTTATAATTCATAAAATTCTTTCACATGTATGGTTTCATTTATTCATCACAATCACCCTGTGCCACAGTCACTCATCACAATTTTATCCCCATTGGACAGATGAGAGGTGGTGTGATTTGCCTGAGGCCACACAGTTGGCCAGCATGGAGGTGAGACTTGACTCTAAGGCCCTGGAGGGCACAGCCCATGGCACCCTTACCTCTGAATCTGCAGCAGCAGTTCCAATGGAGATGAAGATAACACTAAACCTGGTCCACAATGAGCTGATATTCTTGTGAGATAGACACAAAAATAGATAATTCCTGGAGACTAGTTCATGGAATGACTTCCTATTTCCTAAACACACAGGTATTTTTCCTCCTTCTGCACCAGCCCCCAGTCTTTCTCTGTGCTGACTTCTCAGCCTGGAGGGCCCAGACCACCTGTCAAAATCTGTCTATCTTCTAATACCTAACTGTTTTCTCCATGATGCAACGCTCCATTCCCAGTGGGAATCACTTCGCTCCTTCTCTGTGCTGCCATAGGCCACACTTTCTTCCAAAGCAATCAGTGTTGTTCTACCCTATAGTAAGTTCACTCATCAGCCACCAGCCAGAGACTGAGCAGCTTAAGGGCAACAATCATTCCTCACTCATCTACAAACCCTGTGAGGCCCAATGTCAGTAACAGATGCTCAGTAACCATGTTATGCACAAGTGAATCCACTGATTCTATGGAGCGGAGTGGGGAGTATAGAAGAGCTGGGAAGCCAGCCAGTGGGCATGGTCATCACTCCAGTGCAGACATAGGTGTCCAAACAGTGTGTGAATGCTCTGACAAAGAGCTACAAGAGGTGGAGTGTGGGGAGGGGCAGGCGGTTGTGGGAGGGTGTAGGGTGGAAGGTGGTCACCTAACATACTAGCATTAAGGTGGGCATCTTTCTTGAACTAGAATTTCAGGTTGTATCATTCTATTCTTGTATCCCCAGAGCCTAGCACACAACAAGGCACATGGTAAGTATTCAATAAGACTTTGGAAGGAGGAAGGGAGAGAAGGAGTTTTTCTAATTTGAGTCCAGATCAGTGGCTTTTGACCAGACCCAATTCTCCAGTCCGGATGCTGTCTATGGCAGTTCTCAACCAGTGGCATTTTGCCCCCAAAGAAGACATTTGGCAATGTCTACAGACACTTTTTTATTGTCACAGCTGAGAGTGCTACTGACTTATAGCGGCTGGAGATCAGAGACCAGTGCTAAATATCCTGCAATATGCATTCAGCCCTCACATCAAAGAATTATCCAAGGCAAAATGTCAACAGCACTATTCCTGAGAAACTGAAATACACCCAAAGCCACACAGCCAGAGGTGGAGAGACTGTGTCAGGGAGAGGCTCTCCTGTTCAAAGCGTCCTTGGTTTCCCTCATTCAGGGGCTTAGCCTTCAGATCTTTTGGAGGTGATTCCTGGGGCTCATCTGGCTTCCTCCTCCCTCTTCCCCATCTCACCCCCGGGTCCTTCCCACTAAACCAGAACACTTGAGAATATGAATGCTGTCTGTTCCAGGAGCTGCTCAGAGACCCCCTGTACATCGGCCTGAAGCACCCGCGTGTGCGTGGGGAGAAGTATGATGAGCTGCTGGATGAGTTCATGCAGGCCGTGACAGACAAGTAAGTGGCTCAGTCTGTCCCTTTTGAACGAGAGCTCTTAGGAGATAGTATGACTAAAGTCAATACTGGTTTCAGCAGATACACAAACAAGAAGCAATGGACATGTGCTTTTCCAGGTGGTTTGAAAAGTCCGACTGGACCCCATGTACTTAGAAGTCTCAAAGCCAGATGGGCTCATTGTCTGGAAGAAGATTTGGGAGTAGAGAGGGCATGGGAGAGGGGTGATGGGTGAAGGCCTATGATCTGGAGATAGTTAAGTATCTGGTGTTTCAGGAGGAAAACCTTAGCCTGAGTTGTTCTGGGTTCTCAGCATAATTAGGGATGTTGTGAGTGGTTGTCACTTTCTACCTCTACGTGGGGACCAGGCAGCATTAATAAGCCACTGTAGGCTAAGCCTGTGAGATTTATGAGGTGTCATCTCTGCATGGGGGTGGACAATATTGGCGCTTCCACCCACTCTTTCCTGCCCCATCTGTCTGCCATGGCTACCAGCTCACCCTGCCGAGGCTGGCGTGCTGTTGGGAGGGAGTTCTGGAAACAGTGCCCTGCACACTTACCCTTAGTCTGACAGGAAAGTCAGTCAAGATAGAGTTTCAGCAGCTCAGTAGGTCGCCGCAGTCCCGGCAGGTCCCCTTCTCACTTGAAAACCTGCAGCCTTGCTTGCTGACCCCGGAGTGCACAGGCATGACACAGCTGGCCTGGACGCCTTTGGCAAAGTGTTCCTTTACCTAGTTCAGCCATTCAAACCAAGCAGTGGCTGAAGAGGGAGCTGCTCCATCGTCTGCAGCCCATGAAATCGCATTTGGGTGGGCTTTTGGGGTGGGAAGACTGACATCCCACACACACACACACACACACACACACACACTTTTCTAGGTTTGTGACCTTGGGCAGGTTACTGAACAACAACATTTTGTTGTTTGGTGTGTTTTTTTATTTTGTTTCCTAAAATGAGAGAAAATGATATTGTCGTTATATAGGATGGGAATGACCTGTAGAAAAAAAAAGGAAATTAGTAATAGAGTATGGGATGTGGGGGCAAAAATTCCTTATGAAGCAAGAGGGCAAGATCCTAGTGCTTAGTCTTAGCTGGGAGACTAAGGGGACAGAGGGAAGGCAGAGCACTGGGGTCCAGAGCCTGTGGAATCCCTATTGGGTGAAGGCAAGGTTATCTGCTGAGAGTAAAGGTGGGAACGGAGATGGTGGAGGCTTAAGGTTGGAGGCGGGATGACCTGGAATGCCCAGACTAGGGAACTAGAGGATGATTACTGGGCAGCTCCATGGGCCCCCTTGAGGTTACTCTTCATGAAGTTAACTTGGGCCAGTTAACTATTTCTGTGTTTTCCTCTAGCCAGTTTCAACTGTCTGGGTGCTGTGTAGAAATAGACAGAGAGTAGGATTTAATCAGTGCTGGGATTTTGCCATGCAAGAAAGAAAAAAAGAGAGAAAAGAATTGGGAGTGTATTCAAGGGTGTGATAATAGCGACATGTTGTGAGGTCTAGACTGGGTAAGAAGGGACATGAGGACACGGTGGAGGAGACAGGTCAGGGATAGCACTATGGTCAATGAATGGGAAGTCCTGGTGAGGCCTAAGAATTATTGACTTGAGGACGGTAGGGAAGCATGGGCCTTTGCTGGAAAGCCTGTAAGGAGGAAACTCCAAAAGGTCTGAAACTCCAGGGGAATTAGCTGAAGGCAACTGCCCCTGCCTTGACTTTTCCAAACAAGTCTGAGCCCACAGGTGTTTACTGGAATCTTTATGCTTAGTCTTTAGATGTTCTTGCTTAAAGGACACTGCAGTCGCATATGTCTTCTCAAGAATGCTTACCCTGCTGATGATATCTAATAGTTAATTATAGTTCAAGCTATCCTTTTAATAAAAGCATAGTATGCAAATTGTCCCCTCAACTAGGAGTTCATCCAGAAGTTCGGCTGGGGATGGGACCAGCCTGGGGAAGTGAGGGAGTACCTGGCCAGCAGCAGGAACCGCTAGGGACCCTACCAGTGCATGAATATCGTGCACTGGGCCTCTAGTTGTTATAATAAAGACCTAAGAAGACAGGTAAACAAGGCTCTTTGATTTCTCTAGCCAGGCAGTCCCTTAAGCCTCTCTTTCACAGAATCATGTGTCAGAGTCATTATTTATCTGTTGCTCAGGGTCTGCTTGTCAGCCCCAGCAGGGTACTAGATAGAATGAGCTAGAAAGAGAGAAGATAGTAATCAGAGTATTGGGTGTTTGAAGCTGGGATTATGGGGGAAGTGCTGCTAGTGAGATGTGGCCACCAAAGCAGCTAATTTAAGAGTCAGCTACATCAATCAATAGAGGAACAGCATCTAGAACAAGGTAGGTGAACATCCACTTAATTGCCCCCCTTTCAGACCATCCTGAATACCACATTTGGTTCTGGACAAGATACTTTGAGGATCATAAATTCCCTAAAGTGCCTTCGGAGAACAGCAAGCCTGATAGTGAAGGAAGTTAAAGGCTTAGCCTGGTGGGAAAAGACTTAGGGACTGCTCTGTCTATATCAACAACATGATATTTCCTCCAGATATCTGAAATCTGTTCTTCCAAAAGAAGACTGGACTTGTTTCTGTATCCTCGCATGGAGAAAGACCAATTGGTAAAATGCCAAATGAGGCAGTTTTCAGCTCAACATAAGTCAGAGCTATATCTACAATGCACTGGGCTTTCTGTGAGAATGAGTTCCCTATCCCAGAAAGAGTTCAAGAATAGGTTGCATGACTTATCGCTGGTGCTCTTATAAGAGGAAATTTAAGTTTTAGGTGCTCTTTAAGATGCCTTCCCACCCCAGCATTCTATTAGGACTGCTTAAGATCCCTGGCTGGTAGGATAGGTATTATTATTCCCACTTTATAGAATAGGAAACTGAGGCCCTGAGAGGCCAAGGAACTGTATCAGGTCACACAATATCTGGCAGGACAGCGAGCTGAACCTGGGTCTGCTGACTCTGAGGCCAGACTGCTTTCTACACTGCTGAGTTCCCTGTGGAAGGAACTCAAGACAAGAGAAGGGAATGGCATGGGCTGTGAGAGCCTCTCTTCTGCTTTCTGTTTCCAGGGATCACTGCTTATCTAGTGAGTAACTAGTCATTCCCTGATTCCCCACAGGGAAGCCTTGTTATTTGTGTGAGAAGGTTAAATAAATTAGGATGTAAGAGGCCTTTCAAATTATCATTAAAGTCAGCTTATGGTCTCACAGACACACAAGGAGTCCAGGGGTGAACCCCTGGGGAGAGCTATGAGTCAGCCAAGAAGAATGTGTCTTTGATAGCTGGTTGTTTTGAGTCTCTAATAAGCTAACGCAGATGCTTGTGGATATTGTAGGTGGGGAAGGAGCTGGTCTCTCCAGGCACTCTGGGGAATATAGTAGTCCCAAGATGGAATGCCTGGCCTTGCTTGAGTCAGCAGCCCCAAAGCCAAACACAATGTATTTTTAAAAAGAACCTTAGGAAACATTGACTCCTACCTTCACCATCCTTGCCTCTTTCCAAACATCCCACTAGTAAAAAGCTCTATCTTCTTGCCTCTATCCACTCACCAGGATGTGTTATAAGATTTTTTGGGGGGTGTGGGTGAGGGGCTGAAAAAGAATCAGTATGGCCCTGGCCAGTGTGGCTGAGTGTTTAGAGTGTCAGGCCTCGAACCAAAGGGTCTCAGGTTCTATTCTTGCTCAAGGGCATGTATCTGGGTTGCAGGTTTGATCCCTGGCCCCCAGTTGGGGTATGTGCAGGAGGCAACCAGTGTGTCTCATTTCAATGTTTCTCTCTCTCTCCCACACACACACACACACTTCCTCCCTCCCTTCTACTTTCTTTAAAAAACCAATGGAAAAAATACCCTTGGGTGAGGATTAACAACCACAAAAAAGAGTCAGTATGGCTCAGTTACTATCCTGGAGTTTGGCCACTGGGGAGGATCCACCAAGGCAGGGGCATCTCCATGTAAAGCTGTGAACCACAGCAATAGATAATTGAGTGTCCTGCTCACAGCTGAGACAATGCTTGGTGTTTCTGTGGCAAAGACTAGTTGTTCCATTCTTCCTGCTCTTTCCCTGCCATGTGGTAGAACCTAGAGCATTGCATCTGAGGGACAAGTTCCCCCATGGTTCCCACTTTAATTATTTATTTCTGTTACTTACAGTAGAATGGATGGGCATGATCTGTTGGGTGTGCATCTAGAGCTCAGGCCTGTGTGATACTGGGCCTGGGTTGGACTGAAATGTGATGTCAGCAGCAGCTTCAGCCTTTCAGCAAAACAGAAAGGAAACCACTCCCTTTCTCTCTAGCACCCCAAACCCTAAAGAGAGAGATTGCTAAGCTGCTGAGATAAAAGTGATAAAGAGGAAGGGAAATGATAGTGTGTGTTTTTAAAACTGACTTCTTTTTTAAGTCATCTGCTTTTTAGCTCCAGGAAAATTTCTTCTTTTGGGGTCTCTTCATCTTTTTGTCGCTGAAAAAAATTGTCTCTACTGTGCTGTGATCATGTTGAAGAAGAGTAGTATTTTTTCTCTTCAACTTGAATATATCCCTGTATTTTTTATGAAGAAGAGATTTCCCATATTTCCATCAGAGTAGTATACTTGCTTTAATTCTTAAGCATAAGTGAACATGATTTTAAAAATATGCTGAATTACTTACAAAGAATACACTTAAAGCTATTTTAAATGTGTTTTAATTGGTTAGATATTACTTATTAAGAAATTGCTTGTTATGTTTATTTGTATCTTCTGGTGGTAAAGGCATTCTTAAGAACTTGCAAGTACTTAAGAACTGAATGAGAGAGAACATCGTATAACCATCCTGCCGTTCCTTTAGTGCAATACAATAAAACTCTGAAATTAAGACTTATTTTAAGTGCATTGTTTTAAAGATTACAAATAGCTACTTCAAAAACTTGTTTAAACCATAACAAAGACATATTACTGTCAATTTTTTTAAAAATGAATATGAGCCCGGCTCATCAATGGATGCACCAAGAGGCTACTGATTCAATTCCTAGGAGAGTTTCTCTCCCATCAATGTATCTCTCTCTCTTTCTCTCTCCCTTCCTCTCTCTAAAGCCAATAAAAAAATGTTTTTTAAATCAATATGGACATTACTGAGCATCTGTTGTATACAAGACACTGTGCCAGCCATAGTCAGCAATCCACGAAGAAATAAACAGCCCCGCCCTCAAGCTTTTCATTTCAAGATGCTTTTATGGATCTAGTGGAGCTGAGAACTGACCTCTAAGCTTTCGCAGCCTCTGAGTCTCTACATAAGTCTGGAGCTCAAGACGAGTTCTAGGATGGAAATATAAAGTTGGGATTTGCCAGGATAGGTGATATTTAGGGTGAAGGCAATGACGAGGTTGGCTCGGGAAAGAGAATAGAGCACGAAGAGACTGGCTCCCCACCGTTTGCTTAATCATGCCCTATGGACAATTGCAAATCAGAGGACTCACATGATTTAGGCTGGAATCTGAATAAGCAACAGGAGAAGGAGCACATTCCATAAGATGATACACCATGAGAAAAGTGAGAACACAAGAAAGGCAAGGAGTATCCAGAAGACGCTAGGAGACTGGCCTGACTAGAGATGAATCTGTATTGGTTCAAAATAAGGTTATATAGGGGTGGAGCAGGCTATGATAGGCTTTAAAACCCAGGCAGAGGGTCCTAATTATCAGAGCGCAAAAGTAGAAAGGGCTCCAGCCATCTAACCCAGGGGTTTGTAAACCAAGCTTTTGCGAGCGCCAGGCATTTACAGAAGTGCGTGGAGGGGACTAAAAATGAAGTATTTCCCACCTGCCCTATGAGATTGAAACTGCTTGAGGAACATTTTGTTGTTTTTTACTTGCTTTCTGTATCAGGGTTCTGGCAAGGGGTCTGGTGTTGAGGCCTCTACCAGGCAGGACGTCGGCATTGAGATTCTTGCAGAAATATTGGAGCTTCAAATGGCTGCCCTTCCATGAAGAAGAAATAGGCTCTGCTCCCCAACATACGGAAACAACCAGGAACTTGTGGAGGGAAATATGTCTTGGACAAAACTAAAACCAAACCTTCACCACATGTAAATTTAAAGTCCACATTTACTATACACACCTGGTGTAAAAAATCCCAAGTGAAGAAATGAGTATGAACTATTGTCCCCTTCCCGTGCGATGGCTGAAGAACTCGGCAAAAGGAAAGCTTAACTCCCCTGAGGGGGCGCTCCCACACCCATGCTGTGTGCAATTCCTGGAGGGGAAAAACAGTGCTCCATGGAAAATAAAGTCATGATTCACGTAAACACTTCACACGGTGGGAAAAGCAGATACACCGCTAACAGAACACGTAGGACCCCAAGAAAAAAAGAAATACTCTGAGAAAGATTATAAAGCAGCTATACCTCAATGTATGAAAGAGATGTTTTTCTAGGAAGTAAGTAATAAGGAAAGTACCCAACACGGTGGAAAGAAAACGTCAGGCAGACTTTTAAAGGAACCAACTGAAACTTCTGAAGTGAAGCGTGGTCATGGAGACCCAGCGGGGAACAGGAGTGGGAAGGCAAGACACCCTCAGAAAACCCAAAACCTCCCGAATTCCCGCCTGCAGGTGTTCCTGAGACACCCTCTGTTCCTGCTCCTGATTATCCAGAAAGGAACCAGGACACCAAGATGTTTCACTAAGAAAGAGCCTTCTGAGCTGCTGTTGACGAAACAGCATTTCTTGAGGGAAAGAGAGGCTGGGTAAGACTGGAATCCCCACATCCCAGTGTGCTCACTCCATGCCGGCCAGTCAAGAGACTGGTAGAGTCACCCTCATTTCCTCCTTTTCTCCCTTTCTCCGTATCCTGCTCATTGAAACACACGCATACGCAGCCTCATCTTATTCGGCATTCATGTTAGCAGGCTTAACCACATTAGTTTCTAATAAAGTTGGGTAACTAGAAAAAAAACTCCTGAAAACAAATGATTCCATCAAGATAACTTATGTAAAGAAAGAAATACACCAGACTGTTCACAGTGATTACAGTTGAGGCATGAGATTGTCAGGGGGTTTTGCTTGCCAAGCCATTCATTTCTATAAGTTATGATTGTTGGTGAGCAGGCATTTCTCTTGCAATTAAAAAAATAATGGATTTTTTATCATGATTTAAGCAGCAATTCTTTACTAAAGACAATTGTTTCTTGCATTAAATAATAATTAAAAAAATAAGCAAGCATTCCACCGTTCACTCTCTGGTACACTGAGTATTGAGCTGACCTTGGGTCTTACAGACAACAAAGCCACTACAGACATGAACACATTTAATACAATAATCCTATTAAATAGATGCAATAATTGTTCTATCCCACAAAATAGAAGTTCCAGAAAGGGATCTTTGTCTACTATTCACTGCTGTTTCATCTCAAGCACCCAGAACAATGCTTAGTGCAGTATAGATTCTCCACAAACAATGAATGAATGAATGAATGAATGAATGAATGAATGAATGCACACTTTACAGATGGGGAAACTGAGATACAGAGAGATTAGGGAACTTGTCCACGGTCACACCTGTAGCAAATAATGGAGCCAAGCTGTGAGCCCTAGGTGGTTCTGACTCCAGAAACCACCCTCCATACTCTCTCTTTCTGCTCTTTTAACATGAAAGCAAAGTTCAACATATTCTAGACACCTTCCTGATACAAGGAAGATCAGTGAGAAGGTCTGTTGAAACTGTCCTACTCAGCACACTCCTGCTTTCTCTCTCCAGTTTGCTCTAGGGCCGGCTCAGTGCCCCACCCTGCTTCTCCATAAAAGGAGGGGCTCTGGAGGGACCAGCCATCAACTCCCATTTTTAAAACTAGCTACTGGCAGCAAAGAAGCATCTTCTTTTTTATTTTGTATTTTTATTAAGAAATAGTAGATATATGACTGTGTAAGTTTAAGTTATACACGTGTTGACTCGATACATTAATATATTGCAATATGAGTGCCACCATAGCATTAGCCAACACCTCTATCATGTCACATAATTATAATTTCATTTTTGTGGTGCAAAAAGTCACCAGCATCTGGATCAGTCGGCTGGCACTCCTGGTTCCTCCTTCTTTAATATATATATATTTCAGAGAGGAAGAGAGAGGGAAAGAGGGATTGAAACATCAGTGATGAGAGAGAATCATTGATCAGCTGCCTCTTGCACCCCTGCCCCTTTCTGAGGATTGAGCCTGAAACCTGGGCATGTGCCCTGATGGAGATTCAAACCATGACCTCCCAGTTCATAGACCAATGCTCAACCACTGGGCCACACTGAAACCTGGGCATGTGTCCTGATGGAGATTCAAACCATGACCTCCCAGTTCATAGACCAATGCTCAACCACTGGGCCACACTGGCCAGGCATGGTTCCTCCTTCTTAACCACCAAGGTCAGTGGTCCCCTTGACCCTCCATTCATCAGAGTGAGGCACCCCCTGCAGGCCTCTCCACAAACTACAATATCCCCATCCCTCCCTGTATAACCCACTCCCAGGAGGGTGAGGGGTTGTAGCTGAGAGGCTCTTTGACTCCAAGCTTCCTCTGTTGCATTTTAAATGATATAAAAGAAAAACCCCCATGGCATTCAGACTACAAAGAAAGTTTCAAATTTTTACTCTAAGCCTTGATTGTAATATTTCAAGGGAGCATTCACATTCTGAGGCCTTCTCAACAGAGAGGTCACTAGTCTGTACACTGACTTTTAGGAATGCCTTCTGCCACTCAATCTGTATCTCACCTCATTCCCCACCTGGCCCTCCCTAGGACTCAGATATCACAGTTTTGAGCAAGAAACACCTGTCCATTTGATCCAACTCCCTCACTTTAGAGGTAAGGAAACTGAGACAGAGAAAATTATTTCCCCACCATCAGATGAGAAAAGCACTGGGGAGTTAAAGGAACCTATCCAGTTGTTTGCTCTCCTTCACAAAATTCATGAAATCTTTATCTGTATTTATCCTGTGCTTTCTCTGTACAACCAGAGTGTGTCCAGTAAAAAGAAAAGACCTGTCCTAAAGAATTCAATTCTCCCTGAATGGTGATATGAGCACAGGAAATAATCAGAAAATAGTTCAAGGCAGCATCGAGTTATCAATTTCTTCCTATATTTATCATCTATTCATTCATCCAATGGATAAGATATTTGCTGAACATAGGGATAAAGCAAAACAGACTTTGTTCTCCAGAAGCTTACAATCGACCAGAGGAAAAAGAGACATGCTCAAAGATTTACTGCTGGGTCTGTGTGGATTGAACACACACCTAGTTAACTGCTTCCTGTGGTGTCAGTCAAGGCTGGTGGGAGGGAAAGGGGATCAAAGGGACTGGGGCATTTGGTTGGGTTTAAAAGTCATGGCCCTCTGCCCAGGAAAGAGCTAGCAACTCACTTTTACAGAGCCCCTCCTCCGTGCTGGGTGCTTTCCATTTAATTATCACAGCAACCCTCAGAGATCAAGCATGAAGGCTCAGAAAGGTTAAGCAACTTGTCCAGAATCACCCAGCTAGAGATTGGAAGAGTTGAGACTCACCAGAAACCCATCTGACTCCAGAGCCCGAGGTTGTTTACCCATGGACCCTCTTCTGCCTGCTCTTCCACCCGGCCCTCCCCACAGTGGCCCATCTGTAATAGCGTGAATCCTAGAGGGTAAAGGGAATGGCTCAAGTGGTTGTGATATAAAGATGCTTTGGCATTGTGGCCTCTGGAAAAGAGAGTGCAGCTCCAAGGGGCGACATCCTATGGGATGTGCACCACCAGGCACTCCTCTGGTGGGACCATTCATTCATGCTTTCCTGTATTCAATATCTAGGGAGCCAGGCAAGGGTAGGGCCTGGGCATACAGCAGCCTGTCTGCTTGGTGTTTTAACGTGGGTGTCTGAAGCTGATTTGCCCAGAGGGCAGGAAAGGGGTCAGGTAAAGCTCCTTCTTCAGTTGTCCTGCCAGCGAGACACAGCTCCTCCCTCCAGGATGTACCTCCTGCCTGCTTTGATCTAGTCTGTCCCCCAATCTGACTCACCTTCTCCTTTCTTCCCCTCCATGACTTGGGCTCACTTTGGTCCCAAAAGCCACAGACTGGGTTTTCTGACTTTATTATCTTCCACCCCTAGACTCACTCATAATTCAAGGTGGGATTTAGCCCATTCTGTGAGTGAGGGCAGTTTGACTCTGGGGGAGGTTGAGGCATGACTGTGTGACAGACCGTGTGGTGCAAATGCTAAGGTAGTTCATCTGAAGAGAGAGGTCAGAATGGACCAAGCTAATCAAGGAAGCTTCATGGAAAACACCAAGGGTCTCGTGATATGTCAAATGCTAACGCTCAGCTGGTGGGCTGGTGGCTGGGAAACATGCACAGGCTTTATGAGCACAGAGTTGAGGAGTGAGTTGCCATGCCCTAGAGGAAAAACTCAGCACTGGCTTCTGATCTTTGAGAGGTCAGGGGTCAGCATGTCAGCCACCATCCTCTTCCCAGCACTGGGATTTCTGGCGCCATTATCGTGCTTGCCCAGGAACTCAGACAAACAGGGAGATTGAGGAGGAAATCCAAATTGTTCCTGAAGTGGTTTCTGTCTGGCCGGGGATTGAGTTAGCACAGTGACTGAGGAATGGCCACATTATTCTGGGATTTTTGCTTAGAAGTAGCTGCTTCCTGTGACTGTCTTATTATGTGACGGGAGTTTTCCCCGTTGAGCTGGAATGGCAGTCACAGGAGCCCGCCAGTCTGGCTGCAGGAACTGTGCTCACAAGGGAATCTCCCAAAGAGGGAACCTGGGAAGGAAGGGCCTCAAGGGTCCATCCTCACTCCCCACCCCTGCAGGAATCCTTTCCTCAACTTCTTTACCAAGTGGGGCCTCAGGGACCACAGCATCACTTCCAGGGCCTGGCAGCCCCTTCCCACCCAGTGTCTGAAATCTCTGCCTTATGTGGCACCAAAATGTGTGTCCTTCTGACATCCACCTGTTGGCTCTATTGTTTCCCAGGACAATAAACAGAGAGCAGTCCATCAACTGTTTGAAGATAATGATTATACTTCATCCCACTTGACGTTATCTTTTTCGGTCTCAATATTCCCACTGTCTCGAATCCATGGTTTCCGGTTTCCTCACCTACAGAACAGTTCCCTGTCATCCCTGTGGATCATTTCCAAGCCCCACCCCCAGCAGCCTGACTCCATCCCTCATACTTGTCTGTGGTGGAGCTGGGGCATGAGGGCTCCACTTCTTTCCCTCCACCAGCCTGGGAGGTCCAAGTGAGAGGGACCATGTCTTCTTCACATTCTGACTGGACTCCGGCTCCCACCTCATCCCATCTCTTAGGCTCACCCACCCTTACTCATCTCTCTCCATATGGGCTCCATTATCTCACATGCACGCTTCCCATCTCAAAAATGAATCCTTCCTTCAGTCCCCCATCCCCCAGTGGCTGTCACCCTCCCTCTACGTCAGCAGTTCTCAACCTGCGGATCGAGACCCCTTTGGGGGTCAAACAAGCCTTTCACAGGGGTCACCTAAATACATCCTGCATATCAGATATTTACATTACGATTCATAACAGTAGCAACGTTACAGTTATGAAGTAGCAACAAAAATAATTTTATGGTTGGGTCACAACATGAGGAACTGTATTAAAGGGTCGAAGCATTAGGAAGGTTGAGAACCACTGCTCTAGTTCATAGCAGAGCTTCTTGAAATTCAATGACATTTCCTCCCCTTCCATTCCCCCTTTAACCCCCTACAGAATAGCTCCATCCCCACCACTCCACTTCTAAATGCCAACTCCCATAGACACTTTGAGATCCTTGTTTCTCAGGACATCTCAGCAGCACCTGCCACGCTGCTCTGCCCACCCACCTGCCCTGGCCGTTCCCCTGCTCTCTCTCCTTTGCTGGACTCCCTTCCTCCCCCGCTCTGCTCTTTGGACGTACGTGTGCCCCAGGGTTCTTTCTTTGGCCCTGAACTCCCCCGTTCCTTTCTGCTGAGCCTCGTGGAGCCTGCTGCTCATGAGCACATCCCTCGGGCATCTCGACTCTTCAGGCTCAGCATATGCCAAGCCTGTCTTACCGAGTAAGCTTGTCTGTCCTTCCCTGTCCCCAAGCTCACTGAGCAGCGGACACACCATCCCTCATCCTGGGCTCCTCCTCCTCCTCCATCCTGCACATCTGGCCATTATGAAAGCCGGCCCTTAATAACCATTGCCCCCGTGGGCTCAGGACCTACAGTGTGCCAGGCTTTTATAGACGTCATCTCATTTTATGTTCACAACAGGACTGCAAGGTGTTATTCTCTTATTCTTTTATCAGAGAAAACTGAAATTTGGATTCAAAACTTGGATTCATTTAGTAAGTGAGGGAGCCAGACCTTCTGGATCCCAAAGCTCTCCACACTCTGCCATTCCTCCCCCACATCTTTCCCAGCCCCTCTTCTTCCACTCTGTGCCCATTGCCTCCTACCAGATTCCATGATCTCTCACTGGGGTGGCACACACACCTCCTCGTCTCCAATATGTCCTGCCCACTGTCCATCCCATCAGCCACTCTGCTGCCCAAATGAACTTCCTAAAACACGTGCCACTTTCCTGCCTCAAGTCGTTCCGGGGGCCCCATTGCCCTCCAGACTATCTAGGGGCTCTTTACACAGGGTGGCCCCAGGCTCCCCCACTTCCTTCCCCTTCTTCACACTCATCTCCCGAGCCCAGACTCTACTGATTTTCTTGACGCTCCAGGAAGGCCCCCTGGTCTCATTCCACATGCATCTGCTGTTCCCTCTGCCTGAGGTGCCTTTCCCCACCCCCACCCCAACCCCTACCCCACACAGTCTGCCCATGAGGTTCAGCTCTTTTCAAGCCGCACCTGGGTCTCCTGCACTGTGAAGCTCTCACTGCCTTCCCCGCAGCAGACCTGCCTGTGCCTTTGAGGCCTCCCACACACCTAGCACATATGCCACAGTGTGTCGCCGCTGCTTTTGCATTTTCTTGTGCCCCCATCAGACTGTGAGATTCCTGTGTTTGCCTTTGTAATCCCGCTGGTAAGACAGTTCCTTATTCACAGTGGACACATGGAATGTTTGCTGAATTGATGTTTTATGTCGTCCTAAGGTGGCTCCCGATACAAAGAGGATCCCCTGCCGTATACACTTCTTTAACACTTAAAACAGACATGTCAATAAATCATTGTGATGCGGTATGATGTGTGCGATTATAGAGATGTGTCCAGAGGAGCATGGCAGCCCAGAGGAGGGAATTGCTGCTACCCTGAGGATAGAGAGAGTGACGGGTCAGAGAAACCTTCCTAGAAGAGGTGACACTTCAGCTTGGACTTACAGTTGGAGGAGGAGTTGGCCTGGTGAAAGGAGGCCTTCTAGGCACTGGAGGACACCGTGGAGCTGTGCAAGGGCCCACAGTGGCAGGGAAGCAGCAGCATAAGCCAAGGATGTTAGAAGGCATGGGCACGGGGTGAGCATTGAGGTTGGAGCCAAAGTGAACACCACCTGAGGAGTTTGGGCAGAGGACATGGGAGCCCTTTAAGGACTGTGAGAAATTAAGTGGCCTGCACAGGTTTGTGTTTAGAAAGACAGGGAAGGTGGATTGGGGGAGTGGAATAAACCTGGAGGAGATGAGTTCAGTTATTACAAGATCCTGGCCAGAGTGGCTATTGCAGTGTTCCCTGGGAGAGGTGGCCTTGCCCTGGACCCACCCCACCCCACCTGGTAAAGTCCTTTCTGCAGAGGGTCGTGTCTCTCCAAGTTCACTCCAGCACAAGTGGGGAGGGTGGGATGCAGAAGGTAAGGTCTCTGGTCAAATAAGCTTAGAAAATGCTGGGTTAACAGGTTTCTTAATGCAGGACTTTTCAGAGCCTTTAATTAACGTGCATTACAGATATTGTATGTAACATTTGGTTTCCCTGATGGAGTTAGCTGCGGAAACACTTTCTGAGAGCATCTAAAGGGCCTCGCATTTAATGGACTGTGTAAAATAGAAACAATGACCAGAGCCCCATGATTCTGTCAGCTCCAGTTCCCGGAAGGAAAGCATAACTAAACGCAGTCGCTTTGCATCGGGTGACGACTGACACTCCCGATGAGCACTCTGCCCTGGAAGTCACGGATGTGTGTTTTTCGTTGGGGGGACAAGTGGGCTCCCATGGAAATCCGAGTGGTACTTTTTAGTCATTCTGTGTGGACACTGGCTCCTCCCAGCTCCCGTGTGTTTGTTCAGGCCTGAAAGAGGTCAGGCCCAGGTGTTTGGAAGAATGGCGGGTCCTGACCCATGGAAAGAGAAACCAGGTCGACAGCCTCTGGAATGCTTTGCTCTCACACAGCCCTCACGCAGCCTCTGGTTGGCTGGCTGGGAGGAAGGACAGGGCAGCCACCTCAGAGTCTCCTCACCCAGGAGGCCTCGTCACTGTGTCACACACAGCTCACCAGGCGCGGTGCTGGGGGAAACATCCACCAACGCCACAGCCTGGAGTCTCTAAGTGAGCCCTGGCCTTGGAATGCCTTCCTTGGCAGCGCCAAGGCCATTTCCCAGCTGCGTCCCCAGGATGGAGAAATCCGGTCAGCTCAGTGTGCGGCTGGGGAGGTGCCTCTTTCTCTGTCGCAGGAATCCTCCCCTGCAGACGCATCAGATGTTCCTGAGCCCCTGCCAGGCTCCGAGTGAAGAGTTCAAAAGTGCAGAAGGGGACAGATAAGCAGGAGCCTCCTTTGGCCTTAGGCAGGCAAGAATGTCAGCAGCAGCAGCTGCCAGCACGAAAGTCAGGAAACTGCCCAGAGCCCTGAGGAGGGGCCTACACAGGGTCTCTTCCGAGGGGCTCCTGCTGCTGCAGCTGCACCACCGGGAGGGTGGCTGCCTTGGCCGGGCCAGGGCACTCAGCCGGTCTGGTGAGTCTCAGCTCAGAAAGGACTCTGCAGTACTGACTTGGGATTTCCCTGTCACGTGTTGCTCGTACTCAGGATTATCAGCAGTCCCTACTTTGGACTTGTAGAAATGTCTGAGTGAAACTCCTAATCTATCTACTCCAATCCGGTCCTAAGTAGCCCAAGCTGCTCCACCAACACTCTCAGAGCAGTAAACTAAGACCCAGAGAGAGGGGACTCAGCGCTTATGTCAGGAACAGAGGGAAAACACACTTGCCCTCTCTCCCAGGACAGTTTTTTCTTCATCACATGGCACCTGCTTATCTTTTACAAATGCACATACCATTAAAACTAAACTAAGGTGAGTTCTGCAGTGGGCTAGAGCCAGCTTCAGATTCCAGCCCCACCACTTTCCAACTGCGATGGAACCAGTAATCCCTGGGCAACAGCTTAGGACTCCTCGGAAATAGTGGCTACGTCATAAGGTCACATGAGGGTTAACTGGGATAACATGCCAAGAGTTCAGGCAGATGCCCTCCAAGGTAATCAACACTCAGCGAAGTTTAGCTATTATCGTTACTGTTGTTGTCAGTAGTGACAAGTTAATGAGTCCATGTAAGGCAACTGTAATTAACATTTAAATTGGCGTTATGCTGAAAGCTCGAGTTGCCTGTATTTGAATGTCCGTAGATGAACTGAGAAAAGTCTTTTTTTTCCACCAAAGCCATTTACATTTTCCACTTTGAATTTTTGTTTCCGATCTTAACTGACTTTTAGTTCGTTTCACAAGTTGGCAGGCAAACTCACAATACTCAGTTTTTACTAGTTCCTTGATGTATACCCTTTCCTAGAGCATCAGTAGATGCATTCGAATGCATGCATGGATGGATGGATGGACGAATGGACGGACGGATGATGTACATGTGGACAGCTAGATGATGCAAAGAGAGCAATTGAAGCAACCACCCTTGATTCAGACTAGTGAGTGGCCTAGCCTAATGAAAAGGTCTCAGTGGAGAGAAAGATGAGGTGTACTGGAAGTGAGAGAAGTGGAAGGAGAGGTTGAGTTCAGAGACTGAGACAGGCAGTGTGAGATGCAAGAGCAGGACTGGTTTCTGGTGAGGTAAGTGGGGAGCAGCCATGGGGAGGGGTGTCCAAGATGAATAGGGTTGTGGAGTCCAAACAGGTCTAGGAATACCGTCTAAGTTATTGGATGGGCGATTCAGATAGCCTTTTGTGCAGTCCTGAGTCAGGGGTAAAGCATCCTGAATTAATGAAGGTTTACTCCATATCTCAGCGTATTGCTCCCTGGGAGGTTCTCTTATAGAAAAGTGAATGTAATATGAAAGAGTAATCATAGTGCACTGAACAAAAGTGCTTATTTATAACTCTCGCCTTATTTTTACCTCCAAGTGGTGCTATTTAAAGGTCAAGTGTGTGTGTGTGTGTGTGTGTGTGTGTGTGTGTAAGAGAGAGACAGAGAGGGAGAAAGGAGACCATGTATCACATTCTTTTGTTGTCTGACCTTTTCAGCATTTAGCTCCAGGCCAATTGTGGAGTTACACTGGGAGTCTTGTGAGGATTATATATAGCAAAATGTCACCAGCAACCAAAGACATTCTGTTCCCCCTCCCGACTCAAATACTTGAAATTCACACCCTCAACAAAAATTCACAGTAAATTTTGGCTTGGCAAGCATAGCACTGTATTTCTGCACAGGAAGTCTTATGTATAGTTTCTCTTTATCAAACAAGAAGGGAGCTGGAGGTGGGTCAGGAGACACAGTGAACCCCCACTCCTACCCACATCAGCACTTGCTCTGTGACTGTGAATAAGAATTGTGGCCAGGATGACACATGTGTTTAGCACTTTGTAATTTAAAGCTACCTTCAGGTCTTGATTTTGATTCCAGTCAAGGCCACGTACCTCAGTTGCAGGCTCAATCCCCTGCATCATCACTGGCTATACTGCTCCCGACCTGGTAGGGGTGTGTATAGGATGCAACCAATCGATGTGTCTCTCTCACATCAATGTTTCTCTCTCTCTCTCTCTCTATCTCTATCTATCTATCTATCTATCTATCTCTATCTCTATCTCTATTTCTATCTCTCTATCTCTCTCTCTCCCCCCTCCCTCCTCCCCTTCCACTCTCCCTAAAAATCAATGGAGAGAATATCCCCAGGTGGAGATTAACAAAATAAAATAAAAATAATAAAAGCCACCTTCAGCTTTTAGTCCTCAAAACAGCCCACAGAAGTTGTCCAGGCAGATATTACTGTGCCCACTGACATATGGGGAAACTGAGGCAGAATAGAAAAGTGACATGACTTGTGCAAGATCACTCAGTTGTATATGGCACAGCCAGATCAAGTCCACAAGCCTCTTAACCTCACCCTAGAGCTCTTAGCCCTGGACTGTGGCAGGTTACTCCCCCTCCATTTCTGCCCCTGTAACATGAACCCGCTTCTGATCCCCCACTAACAGCCCTAACTCACTAAGATTCTGAAAGGACCGTGGTAGGAGCAAATATTTGCGTTTCTACTGTGCAGGATGTCATGCACAAAAGTATGAGGTTGCAAAAAATGTTTTATGGGCCATTTCCTTGCTACTCAACCCCTCAGAAGCCACCAGCCTCATCAGAGACAGATGTCCCCCTTAGCACAGGAAGCCCACCCAGAAGTGTGCGCCCCACCCACCTTTTCAGCACGGTCATAAATCCTCCTGTCCCAGCTGGTCCCGAGCCTCTAGGCCACACCTGGTGTGGATGGCAGAACACTTCTACCACCTGCCCCCTGACACTCCTTGCTGATCAGTTGGGGCGGTTTTTTTCTCAATGAATATGACCTCAGATACTATTAGTCACAAATTGACCCATGAGATGAAGTCTTTTTATCTGTTTGGTTCATGGATTGAGTGATTTTTTTATAAGTCATATCACTCTTGCTTCCAGAAAGACTCCAATAAGAGACACAATACAACAGAACTACCAAAACCAGGGTCGAAGGGCAAGAATGAGTCTGCAGAAAGCCCAGACTGAGGGAACCCACTGTCAAAGAAGAGAAATCTTAACTCTCACCTTTCTCACAGACAATGTCAACAGCAAGAGTAGGTTATGAGTCTAGTCATTTTTAAAGAAACACAAACTTTAACCTGACCCTGGAATCTAGGAGGCAGTTCTGGCATAGATTATAAATAAGGCATCTCAGGTGGCTCTGTGGGCGTGTCTTCACCCACCAAGGCAGCCGTTTCTCGGAGCTCTCTGCACTGTCAGATCAGAACCATCTGGGTGTTTGCTAAAATGCAGATTCCTGTACAGCCTGGGGACCATAGTTAATAATTAATATGTATCGGATACCTGAAGCTTGCTAAGAGAGGAGATCTTAAATGCCCCCACCATTTAAAAAAATGGGAGTAACTGTGTGAGATGATGGATGTGTCAGTTAGCTGGATTAAGCCAATGCTTTCACAGGGATTTGTATATCACAATAAAAATGCAGTTTCCTGAGCCCCTCCTCAAACTCTCTGAATGAGAATGCCTGGAAGGCAGGCCTGGTGATCTGCATTTTAGACCGAGTCTTCTGTACCTTGAAGATGGAGAATACCCTTGCTGGGGCGTGAGCAGAAGACAGGGGCTTAATGCAGCGGCCTTTTCCAGCCTCCCTTGCATCTTCTCAGGGAACAATGCCAGACGCAGAAGAGTCTCTGGTGGAGGAACCTGAGGCCTTGGGATGCACCCAGGGAACATGAGAAGGCCACAGAGGCTCCCCAGTCCCCAGTGCTGGAGAAGCCGGGCTCTCTGCATGCACTTGAGTTTAGAATGGGATTTCTGCTTGAATTCCAGGTGGCCACAGGCACAGAGAGAGCAGGCCCTACCTCTGCCCTTCCACCATCCATGGCCCATAGGAGCCACCAACCCTCATTAGAGACAGTGATGCGGGCTCTACTGACCACCAAGCCCAGGGCCCTTATTCTCCCCCTTCCCCATCTCATCCATAATGGGGCAGAGCCAGGAGTCCAGGAGCCAGCTGGGTGGCAAAGACCCCAGCGAATGAGCCATGCCACACTGGAGCCTCCCCACCCCCAGTGCAGGCTGGGGAATGCTAGGGATCCGCCTCGGGAGGTGGTCACCAGTTCTTTCCTCTCCCTCCCCACAGGTTTGGAATAAATTGCCTCATCCAGTTTGAAGATTTTGCCAATGCCAACGCCTTCCGCCTGCTCAACAAGTACCGCCATAAGTACTGCATGTTCAACGATGACATCCAAGGTAGGTCTCTACCCCACCCAACAAAGCCCCGAGGATGAGTGCCTTCTCACAAGGCTCTCCTGGATGCCAAAGAGGGGGCATCTGGTAGCTGGTTTGCTGCCAACAACTGTTGAAGAAAGAGCATTAGATTTGCTTTCAACTCCCACGTGGCTGATTCTTAGCTCTGTGACCTCAAACAAGTCTCTTAAGTTTGCTAAGCCTCAGCCTCCTCATCTATAAAATGGAGATCATCACAGGAAAGTAAAAGTTACATAACCTAATATTTGAGATAAATGCTAAGCAACACTGTCATTTCTTAGCTACTTGAACTTGGGCAGATCAAGTCTCTGAGCCACAGTTTCATCATCTGTTCAATGGGGATAATAACTACCTTGGAAGATTATTGTGAAAATTTAAAGAGCTAATATAATGGAAAGTACCAGTGCTTACGACTATCATAAAAGTGGTCTTCCCCGGCCACAGTAACTTGCTCTTGGATTTTCCAAAACACACGATGTATACTTGCCAGGGAATCAGAACAGTCCCTCCTCGTACCTTGGCTGGAATGAATGCTACTCAGAATGATGTCCCTAAAAGACATTGGCCCCGGGTCCCAGACCTCAGAGCACTCCAAAAGCCTATGGGAAGCGCCTTCTAGTTCAGGGTCAACTTGGTCACCTGTTCTATGGACCAGAAATGTCTGAAGGTCCTTGCCTCTTGCTGTGGAGATGCCAGTAAGGAGCTTTGTGAGCCATTCCTAGTACCTCATAAAGCCTCGATGATTTATTTTGTATTGCTTTTGGTGGGGCACAGGTGTTGTTGATCTTTGAGAGTAAAAGGTGGGTCAATCCCTCATTTTGCAGAGGAGGCTCAAACATGTCATAGCTTTTCATCAAATGAGCTAAGAGGATTCAAACCCAGGTAATAACAGCTAAGGATTAGAGCTAAATATGTATTATACATCAGGCACTGTTGTAATAAGCATGTTACACCTTTACTCCTAAAAGATATTATCATCTCTGGCCTATACGTGAAGAAAGGGAGGCACAAAGAATAAGTTACATAGCCAGTCAGCAGAGAGCTGAAATTTGAACTCTAAATTCCAAGATCATTGTCACTGGCTATACTGCTCCCAGATCTCACACTCACAAAACCAAACACCTCTTCCTTCCCAGTGGTCCACATTAAGGGCTAAAGAAATGCGGTTAATTGTTGTTTTTGCATTGCTTATCAAATTTCAAGAGCACAGTTAAGCATATTTTAGATAATTAAGATCAATATATACGACTTCAGTGCCTGAAGAGAGGGCAGACCCAGGAAGGGAGAGCTAACCGTGCAACTTCCCAGCCTGTCACACTCTGTGCCCCAGCCCTGATGCAGGGGCCTAGGACGGGCATCGGGGTCCAGCAGCACTGGCTGGGGGAGGAAGCATTCCCTAACCCCTGCCCTGGAGGAAACACCTGCTGCCAGCCCCTGACCGGCTCCCCCCCGTATGGCACCCACCCATGAGTCAGCAGCAAGACAGTCATCCCCCTGAGCCCCTGGGCTGCCAAGGCCAGAGGGTGGACGCGGAAAACAAGGCCCTATGGACAGCACACCTGGTGCACTGACTCCAGATGTGCAGACACACACACCACATGTTGGTACATCCTCATAAACACAGGCAGAGGGACATGTCCACGCCCGGCAGTGCAGCGGCCCCCATGCTCCCCCTCCCCCCACACAGCTGCCAGAGCACCTCGGAGGTGAAACTGTGGCTATCAGAAGCCCTCTTCCTGAGAAAGTTCTCCCTCCCTCCTTGGAAGGGTAAGGCCTGCTTGTGCCCCTCTCCACCCCCACTCATCTCTCTCTCTGACCTCTGACCCACCCTTACTTTAATCCTCCCTTCTCAGTCAGTTCTCTCTGCATGTGAAAGTCCTGCTCCTCAGATTGGGACGTGTTCCCCATCACATTTGCCTGAGTAACGAACTCCTACTCACTCTTCAAGACTCAGCTCAAGGATCTCCTGTCCCAGGGAAGTTCCCACGTTAGCCTCCACCTCCCCAGTCTGGTTTGTATGCACAGCAGATGCTCCCACAGCCAGTCTCTTTACCACACTGTACCCCAAATGCCTGCATCGGGTTGTTGGTCTCCCCAAGAGAGGTTAAGCTTCCAGAGGCATGAACCATTTCCCAGCTCCCCTCACAGTGCCTGGCTCATTGAAGATGCTTCACTCATGTTTGCAGAATGAATGAATGAAGTCTACACATGCAAATCGACATTCTCATGAGCACACCCACCCATGGATAGATACCACGTGTCTCAGAATCTGCTTCCCAGAGAACCCAAGCTGTGCCAAATAATAACATTTTGCATACAAAGTGGTTTTCATTCACACTGTCTCATAACTTCCTTGTAAATCACCCCCACCCCCTTTGCTGTCCCTTGTCATTGATGAGAAAACTGAAGTTCAAGGGTTGAGTTTTGCTCCAGGTCACATAGCCAGACAGGCACGAAACTGGGACTAGTTATTTCTGGATACTAGTAACTGACTCGGAACTCTCCACGCTCTCTCCACGACACCAGGCTGCCCTTCTCCTTTGCGGATGAGGTGGTGCAGCGAGTCTTCTTGCTAAGGATTAAGTTCCAGACCCCACGTAAGAGTGGGCATCACTGCTCTCCAGCATCCTGCCACTCGCCTCACCTTCCCCAGCTCCTCCTCCCACTCCCGGAGTTTATAGACTCAAAGATGAAGCTTACAGGGGGCAAGGGTCTGGCCCATGTCACCAACTGGTTAGTGAGGGGCTCGGGGCCAGAATCCTATGATGCGCACTCCCGTTGCCACGCGGGCAGTGAGAGGACTGGTGAGGATCTCCAGGACTAATGGGGCAACATAGGAGATTAAGCTCATGTGAGAAGTACGTCCAAATGCAAAGTTAAAAAAAATGGAACATAAGACTACACAGTCTTGCACAAAAATAGGAAAGGAAGCTGGCATGCACAGAATTGAAGAGGGCTGGGAGAAAAGGAGAGCGTGATCACGGGGGTGGTCAAGCCAAAACCATGCCACATGTGGTGGCAAGGGCCAGGCCAGGCCACCCCAGCAGGACCAGTGGCCAGAATCCACTGGACCCCCACACAGGGCAAGGGCTGGGGTCAGGCCACCCAGATGACAATGAGACTGGGCTGTCCTGCTGCTCTGCACATCAGCCCCGCCTGGTATCCTCCGTGGAACAAGGAAAGATGCGACTAAAGGCCTCAGGGTCCCAGCAGACTGAGCCCAGGAGAGCAGGGCCAGGGCTGAACAGGAGCCAGGGCCCAGGACTGGAAGTGTCTCTCAGCCAGTCTTGCTGTAACACACATCTGGGATCACCCACCCACAGGGCCAACCAGGGATGGGGCCTCTGGAGCCCCCTGTTTCCCTGCCCCCATCCCCACCCCATGGAAAGACTCTGCGCCCCAGGCTGGTTCTGGGTGAGCAGGGCTGCCAGTGGCCCTGACTCATCCCTGGCAGCCTCCTCTGGAATTTTGGAAAAGGCCACAGGTGACTTTGTTGTTTCAGCTGGGACCCGGGAGGCCTCCCTACACTGAGGGGAGGAGAGACCTGGAGGAGGGTGGGCAGGAGCAATGGCCTGTCCTCCCAAAGGAGCCAGGCCCAAGACACTGCTGGCCAATATGGGGGGGGGGGCGGGCCTGGCCTCCCTCATAGCTGCCCACAGCATGTGGCTGGGGACAGAAAACCCAGCGGTTTGTCAGCCCCAGAGCGACCTCCCACCCGCCAGCCTTCCGTGGGCTGCATTGCCCAAGGCCCGCCTCATCCCCAAGGCCGATGGTGCCCGTGTGGTATGTCAGGCATCGTCGCCCCTTCACATGGTTAAGTTTTCGAGTTTTCCATTGTGACCCTTAGAGCTCACCTGCCAGATATTGGATTGAGACAGGCCTAGGTCAGTCCCCACTTTTCTGCATTGTGGCTTTGGCCAAATGGATTAAATCTTCACAGCCTTCTTTTCCTTATCTGTCAAATGGACATAAAATGGATGTACTATCAACAGCCACATCTGGTCATCAGCCAGTTCTGCCAAGATGACCCAGATGCTTTTGCAAAGCTATGCTCTGTGCTGTTGGCTGCAGCCTATGCCAATTCACTAAGTATTTCTATCATCCCTCTGTCTGTGGCACCAGGTTGTTGTAAGGCCTGGAGTGATGTGTAGCAGGAACCTGGCACGAAGACCTCTAGTGCATAGCAGACCCCTGACACTTAGGTATGGGAAGGGGAAAGGGTGGAAACCTAAGACAGAAGCCTTAGGGGAGGTGAGGAGAGGACCCCTGTGAGCACAGGACTGGAGGGCCTGGGGAGGAGGGAGGCAGGGCCCCACCTCAGCTCTCTCCTTTCCACATATACCTTCCAGCCCAGTGAATTATTCCATGTCTGTGAATTCTCTGCCAACTCTGCGACTTTGATGTATTTTTATTGTTATTCATTTCAGAGAGGAAGGGAGAGGAAGAGATAGAAACATCAATGATGATTCTCATTGATTGGCTGCCTCCTGCACGCCCACTACGGGGATTGGGCCCACAACCTACCCTTGACAGGAATCGAACCCAGGACCATTCAGTTCACAGGCCAACGCTCTATCCAGTGAGTCAAACTGGTTAGGGCCAACTCTGAAACTTTGAATGTGCTGGCCCCTCTATCTAAAACTCTCTTCTGCTCTTGGCTCATTTCTCTTTGTCCTTAAGTACACAAGCCTTCCCACCCCCAGGACACTGCACCCAGGGCCAACCTGCCCCCACCTTTCCCCAGGGCCAGAAGGAGGTGACAGTAGGCCGTGGTCACCCACCTTGCAGAATGCTTCTCAGTGTCATTACCGCAGGGCTCAGATGCCACGGTAGGAAAGGGGTGGAAAGGGAGGAATGGCCCAGCTCTGAAGACTGTTCGGCCAGTTTGTCCTGTTTATGAGTTATTTCTGGCTGTCAGGGGTCTGTGACAGCCACACACACACACACACACACACACACACACACACACCTTTCTAGTCTCTCTCCCCCACAGTGAAACTAGCCCTGTGTTCTGAGGCTGTCCCAGTCCTGAGGTTCTCATGAGTCTCTTGCATCTGATCCTGGCTCCTCTGAGACACCCCCTCTCCCACCCCAATAATCTGTTGATTCCATTAAATCCCCAAGGAAGCAGAGAAGATGGTAATTATTCCCTCTGGTTCCTTCCAAATTGCAGCAGAATAGGCCGAACCCCACCCTCTCCATGGGCTGGGAAGCGCCTTCTAGAGAGTCCGAGGACTCCAGAAAAGTCCCCTCATGACACAGAAATAGGGTTGAGGCAGTCGGAGAAGCCCTTTGCTTCATATCCAATAAGGAGAACTTGAATTTTCTGAACTTTTATGCTGTGAACTTCCTGTGAACAAAACTGTTCGTTCATCCAACTTACCCAAGGCCGAGCCCAGTGAGGCCCCAGCTCTGCCACTCAGTTGCTAATGAACATGCGAATGGTGGTAGTTCAGTGGCTCGTGGAAGTAAACCTGGCCTGGGAGTCACCTCCCTAGGGCCCCAGAGCCCCAGGCCTCCCAATCCACCCCGGCCAGACCCCAGGGAACTTAATTCCCTGTGCTGCTCACAGCCCGGCTCACCTGGGAAACAGCCACTTGTTTCTCTTTTCTCCAATAATCTGTTGTTTAGCATGGAAGCCCCTGTAACTCTGTGTGACTACTGAAAGCAGAAGAGAAACCACGTTTTCAGCCTGTCCTTGGTGCATTTCCTAAACCTGCAGCCTGCAGGACCCAGCTTGCAGGAAGTGCGATTACGGAAAGCTCCCTCGGAAAAGGCAGACTTGTTTTTCTTTCATCATGAAGGAGGAACAACCAGGCACGCTTTCTGCTGCCCATGCCATTTATGGCACAAGCCAAGTTCCAAACATCCTTGGAGCCCGGGGCTATTCTGGGGGTTTCCTCCAGAGAGCTAAGCAGCTTCCTTCCTCTCTGTTTTTAAATCCCTAACATGTTACCCAAGCGTCCCCCAAAATGAAAGTTAATAACAAAGATAACTTCATTTGCCAACCTTTATAATATGGGCTTGAAGAACTGCTGTTTTCCTCTTGAGTTTTGGTCTGTAATTAGGATAAGTTGCTACTTATCCTAGAGGGTGGACTCAGAGGAAGATCCGAGAAAGGTGACCATGAGTGGGGGCTCCAGAAATTAAATACCAAGAATTTCCCAAAGGAAAAATAAGCGACAGTGTCAAATGCTGCTAAGAAAGAGGTCAAGGACGAGGAGGGCTGTGGCCCGGCCACTGAATTTGGCAAGGTGGGCCCTGGCCAGTGTGGCTCAGGTGGTTGGGTGTCCTCCAGGGCACCAAGAAGTTGCCGGTTCAATTTCTGGTCAGGGCACATGCCTGAGTTTCAGCTAGATTCTCAGTAGCGGGCATGCAGGAGGCAATTGATCAATATATCACTCACATCAATGTATCTCTCTCCATCTCCCGTCCTCTTTCTCTATAAAAAAAGTAATAAATCAACTTGGCAAAGTGAGGTGCTGGTGACTTGACAAGAGGTAGAGAGTAGTCACTTGATTGGACTGGGTTTCAGGGAGACCAAAAGGAAATAGAGTCAATGAGTAAATTCTGCTCATTCGCAGAGTTTGGCTAAACAGGGAAGTAAGAAATAGGGTGGGAACTACAGAATCAAGAGAAGGCTCTTTTAAGATGGAGCTTTATGGCATATTTGTATGCTGATGGCAGTGATCCAGGAGACAGGGAGGAATAGAGGATGCAGAAAATAGAAGAGGGAACTACAAGACAAATTCCCTGAGTGGGCAAAAATGATGGGATCCGAACAGACAGCATTAGCTAGGAGGCGGGGCAGTCCATCCATTGTAAGACAAGGAATGGCAGACCATATGGGCTTGGAGGAGGGAGTTTATAGACGTGGTGGTGAGAGGATTCGGAAGTTCTCTCCTGATAGTTGCTCCTTTTTTCGAACTTCACTTTCCACTTAGGAGAGGGACATGGGGTGTGGGGGAGAATAGAACCTATTTCACAGTGTTGTTGTGAAGACTCAGTGAGCAAATGCAGGTGAGCATATACATCGCATAGAGCCGAGGTCTCGGTGAGAGTGGTCATTAAATGACAATTGCTGGTATCCTGTCATTGAAGTTTTCCCATAGGCTTGTGCTCTCCACCTCTTCCAGAGTCACAGCTGAACATTTATAGCCACTGCCTAAATTCATCTCCCTCTACTTCCCACCCCTCAGTTCTCCTCCAGGGAAACCCCATCAGGGCTGCTCCTGTCACCTTCGCCTTTAGAGTCAGGAAAGGCTGTCTGAGCTGCCTAGACCCTGAAGCAACACCCAGGTTTTCCTGCTTTGCTTCCAACTGGGTGACGGATAGGCAGACCACTGCCTCTGTCTGGCCTCGTTTCTTTTTCTGT
Organism: Murina feae; assembly: GCA_004026665.1. Classification (NCBI taxonomy): domain Eukaryota; kingdom Metazoa; phylum Chordata; class Mammalia; order Chiroptera; family Vespertilionidae; genus Murina; species Murina feae. The sequence goes on from PVJC01003040.1 coordinate 39,762, forward strand.
ACAATTGTTGGATGTCATGCTCTCCAATCCCATCCAGCACTGGATTTTAGCACTGAAAATTCCCCTTTCCGTAACAGGCCACGTCTGTATTTCGCAGGTAAGCCATTATCCAACCTACAGGTTCCGACCACAGAAGATATTTAACACCCAAGAAAGAAAAGACCCATCAGGATTGCAGTGTTGGGGGAGCTTTGGTGATGAAATACCTCTGGCGCCATCTGGTGGCAGGTGCTTTGTACTTCTCCTTCCGGAAAGCAGAAGGCAGTTCTGAAATAGAATCAGCTGAGCAGAAAACTCCCTGGCTGTCCAGGGAAAGGAAACTGGTACTTCACCTAGAGAAGTCATCTAGTTCAGTGAGTCTCGAATTTAAATAGGCATATAAATCATCTGGAGATATTTTGGATTACAGACTCTGACTTGGAAGGACAAATGAAAGTGGGTTTTGAGAGGCAAAAAGTAAGACAGATGAGGTTGTTTGCAGGGAGATGGAAAAATGGGGGATAGCCATCACAATAAGTGGACTTTGAGAAAATGATGGACAACGGGATTTGGGGGACTTGGGAAGAGGGTCATACCATGCAAATCTCACCCCCTCCGTCAGTGATTTAGTAAATAACTATCTAATATCTAAACCACTTTGTTATGCTTTCTTGGATGTCAGATTGGGTGTTCCTTTTAAATGCAGTACAGTGATGAGTCTAGCTATGACATAGCCCACCTTAGATAAAAAGTAGACATCAGCCCATCTGGTGTTGCTAAGTGGTTGAGCAGCGACCTATGAACCAGGAAGTCATGGTTCCATTCCTGGTCACGGTTCCTACCTATGCGGCAGGCTCAATGCCCAGTAGGGGGCATGCAGGAGGCAGCCGATCAATGATTCTCTCTCCTCATTGATGTTTCTATCTCTCTGTCCCTCTCCCTTCCCCTTTGCAATCAATAAAAATATTTTTTAAAACAATACACATATATTTTAAAATATATATTTTAAAAGTAGATATCAGAGTCCTGGCAGGTGTGCTAAGTGGTTAGAGCATCATCCTGCACACTGAAGAGTCGTGAGTTTGATTCACAGTCAGGCACATATCCAGGTTGAGGGTTTGATCCCAGGACAAGGATCAATCAATGTGTGAGGCAACCAATCAATGTTTCTCTCTTATGGAAATAGCAGGGGCAAAGCACAGAAGTGGAAAAAATAGAAGTGGCCTCTTAGGGAATGGTGAATGATGCAACTGGTACATAGGGTGCATGCGGAGTGATGAAGCTGCAAGGTGAATTGATAGTGATGGTATACCTTTCTACATGTAAACTCACAAAAAGAGCATCATAAACAACTCTGTAACAGTCATCACACTCACACTCATTTGGTAGCTTCTTTCTTTCTGAAGCAGGAAGGAACCTTTTTTGTTACCAATGGTATCCTCAGTACCCTCCAAAGGTTACCTTGAACCAGCGGTCGCCAACCTTTCGGATTTCACGGACCACTAGTGGTCCACAGACCACCAGTTGGCAACCGCTGCCCTGGAGTCTGGTACATAATCTATGCTCAACCAATAAATGAATGAATGCAAATGTTTTTCAACAATGACCTCTGTGTTATAGCTATTTGTATAAACTGGGAGTTCCCTGAGTACAGGGACCAGGTTTGATTTATCTGTCTTCACTGTGGTGCCTTCGCTTAGTAGGCCTTCAGTAAGTGCAAACTGAGCTCCTTCGGGACCTCCGACAGTGTTAGAAAGCCCCTGAGGTCCTCAGCCCTGGCTCTGGACCCTGCTGACATTTCAGCAGTCCCTCCAGGCTATTGGCGTGTGAAGGCTGAGAGCCTGGGGAGTATGTTCCTGCCTCGGGTTCTGCCTTCTGCTCTCTGCAATGATGAATGTGCATTTATTAGACTCTGATTGTTTGCTGTGCCTCCTATCTCAGCCCATCATACAGCCTCTAAGCCAGGCATAAATCCAACACATGTTCTGGGAGAAGGCTCCACCCAGAGCTAACAAAACAAACCCCCTGGAAACAGAAAACAAAAATTCACTCATGCACCCATCCTGCAACTATTAGTATTTTGTAGTTCCTTCCAGATTTTCTGTGTATGTTTTTTGTAACTAGAATCATGATCTGTAGACTAAGGTTTTCCTCCTTCTTACTAACCCAATGAAGTGTAGTTCAGGGATTATGAGCAGAAGCCCTAGAGCCTGATTCCCTCAGTTCAACATTTCATTGTGTTATGTGATCTTGGACAACTCAGCAAAGTGCTCTGTGCCTCATTTTCCTATTCTGTAGAATGGGGACAATAATGAAAACAGAACCAAGGTCCAACTGCCGGAAGGCCAACCTGATAAGAAGGTGCTGGCTAAAGAAAGAGGCTCATTTGCGTGTTGGCATCTCGAGAAGATGGGGGACTCTTGTCCAAAGCCTAGCTCAGCATTTCAGTGCAGAGAGAGCCTTTTATAGGGAGGGAAAGAGAAAGCAGAACAAAGAAATCAATGGGTCGGGATTGTCAAGTTTTCTACGTGCAGGCCAGCATAATCCATTCCTATAAGGATCTCATAACTGGTCAAGTGATGGTCTGGTGTGCATCATCCTGGCCTTTGTCAGCCTGGTTCTATGCTCTCCTGGTTTTACATCTGAAGGTCAGCAAATCTCCCAGAACTGGGGCTACTGAAGGTCCGAGTCTGTATCTTCTGCAATTAGTTCGTAGAATTCTAATGCAAATGTGCTGTTTATCTACAAGCTACATATTAGTCAGCATTTACAGAAACAATGTCAAAAGAATGGGGGTGTGGGTGTGGGTGGCAATAATAGGATTAAATAAATATCTTTACATTAAGACATATAAAGAGGGCTCATGGTCAGGAGCAAAGATGGCAGAGGTGACCAGAGTATTCTTGAGGTGTCCAGAGTATCCTTGAGGCACTGTTCCCGGCCACAGCCCTTGATGGAGACTGTCTGCTGAGGGGCCCAGATTGTTGCAGGCACAGCTCCCCAAATCAAGAAATTTGCAATCTATTGTTGGGACACAGATAGGACTGGAGATAAACCTCATATGCAAACTTTGAAATTGATTTGAATAAATGTGGTCTTATGGTATTGAATGCTTTAATCAAGTTTAACAATGAGCCCAGCTGGCATGGATCAGTAGTTGAGCATCGACCTATGAACCAGGAGATCACAGTTCAATTCCCAGTCAGGGCATCTGCCCAGGTTGTGGGCTCGAACCCCAGTGTGGGGTGTGTAGAAGGCAGCCGATCAGTTATGTCTCTATCTCTCTCCCTCTCGCTCTCCCTTTCTCTGTTGCAGGCTCAATCCCTGGCACTGGCCTGGGCATGTGCAGGAGGCAACCAATGCATGAGTCTCCCTCACATCAATGTTTCTCTATCTCTCTCTGTCTCTTCCTCACATCCACTCTCTAAAATAAAATGGGGAAAATATCCTCAAGTGGGGATTAACAAAACAAAAACCAAAAATTCTGCAAGTGAGTTATTAGGTGAAATGGTGAGAGGAGTCACTTCCACTTCAACCTCTTGAGTTCCAGAACCAAGCATTCTGGCTATGGGAGAAGAAGCACAGTGCATTGTTTGCTAAGTCAAATTATATATTGCAGAACCTTCTCCATAGAGTGTTACCTGAGCTAAGTCTTAGGTAAGTCTTCAGTAGCCCCTTCTACTGATGTTTGAGGCCAGCTGCTCCTGGGTGAGAAAGTACATGTCAAGACCACTGAATCCAGGGTATGAGCCTATCACTGCACTTCTGTTACTCTGAAATGAATTCCTTGATTAGACAGAAGCCTTGTTGTCTGGAATGTATCAGGATGGTGAACAGGCACTCTAAACATCCACAGATGATGGCACTGACAGAGCATTATGAACAAGGAAGGAAAATCCATATCCAAAATATAGGTTTATCCCATGAGGACAAATCTCGTTCCTGTCTATCATTGAAGGAGTCCAATGTAATCACTCTGCTGCCAGCTGGATGGTCCTCCCAGGGAATGGTGTCATATTAGGAGCTCAACCTTGGTCTCTGCCATTGACAGGTTAACGTTTGGCAGTCACAGTAGTGAGAGGAAGTCCATGCATAGCCTCCATCCTTGTCACCATGGCTACTTTATGCATAAACTTGTTGAACTCTAGGTGACTTGGGAAAGATGCTGACATACACAGGACATGCCATGCTGTCCACCAAATTATTAAGAACCTATCCTCATTATGCCCTATGATAAGCTTTCATATGGGGCACAAATATCTTCACACTCTGTACCCATTTCAAGAGGTACACACACACACACACACACACACACACACACACCAGACTTCCTCGTCACCAATCTTACTGTTTTGTTCTTTTTAAATCCCTGACCATCCAACTAAACCATCAGCAACTGCCAATGAACTAGTGAGGATCTAGCCATCTCTTGGACCAAAGTGGACAACAAAATTTTTGATTTGAAGTAATGTCCATTGGAAAGATTTCCTTTACCAATACCCTTTGGGTTACCTTTATATTGGGGCTGTGAAACTACAACCACATACTTCTAGTTGATAGTAGCAGATCATTAAGAATATATACTGCTATCAAGTCCAAGTTATTTTCTCCTTGGTCAGTTGGTCATGAGGAATTCCTATTGGGGCCTTGGGTGTGGATTGAGAGAGAAGAAATCATGTAGCAGGAATAGGTGTCAAACCAATCTGAGCCACCTGCTCATGGAACTTATTCCTTCTGGGCTGCTCACGCCATTCGATGATGGTATGCTTCTGAGCACAGTGAACCTTATGACTTGGTGGATAGGATAGACAGCTCAGATCATATGGTCACTTAATGTCTCATGGTTAGTTTGTGGCCTCATTTTTAATATGGTTATTTTTTTACACTTAAAGAATTTCTATGAGGCTTACACTTTATTGTGGATTCCATTATATTTGTCCGTGTCATTTCATTTATAAATGATTAGGGGCCCAGTGCACGAAGATTCATGCACTAGGGGCTGGGGGCCTCAGCCTGACCTGCACCCTCTCCAACCTGGGAGCCCTCAGGGGAGCCATCTCCAATCTGGGAGTTTCTGTCTTTGCAATCATATGAGTGAATTGTCTGAGACCCCCAACTCAGTTTGGTTTGTTGCTCTCATATAATAATAGAGGTTTGTTTTTTTTCTTTACTCCATTGATGGAGATTTCCTGGAAGTTTTAGGATATCTTCCCTTTAATTTTTCCTAGGACACTCTGATTTTACTTTTGTCTCTCATCTTTGCTTTCCCTCCATCCCCAACCTCAACAGTAACTTGCTCCAGGCTCACTTTGCTCTAGTGTCTAGGAAAACTATGATTCCCAGCATTCCTGGTGCTCCCTGCACTCTGGGCTTTTGCTTCCGGGTCCTGGGGCTGCCACCAAAACTACTATTCTCAGAATTCCTGGTGCTCCCTAGGCTCTGGGTTTTCCCCAACCCAGGGAGCCATGTCCCCCCAAGCCTCCAACTCTCCTGCTCTGCTCTCCCTCCTGTGACCAAGGGAGCCATGTCTCCCCAAGGAAGCAACTGAAGGAGCAATGTCCCCCCAAAGCTGCCGGCTCTCCCACTCAGCTCTATATATGCAAATTACCCGCCACCTTTGTTGGGTTAATTTGCATAGTCACTCCTCATTAGCTGGTGGGCGTGGCTTGACATAGCAGAGGGATGGCTAATTTGCATGTTTCTCTTTTATTGTATAGGATGGTCGTAGCAGCACCTGACTCTCTGATCTTCTCTCCCAGGATCGAGTAATAATCAGGAGCTGTTTCTCAAAATAACAATCATCTGCAGAAGAGGGCATGGATTTGCTTTAAAACCCTTCATGCCTTCAGGCTTAACTTCTATAAGGGCTAAGAAGAGTGGCTTGCCCCACCCCAAATTCTAGGTGTGGGAAATGCTGCCAAGTCTTCTCTTGGGGGTTGGGATGCAGTTGCTGGAGGATAACCTCAGTCCATTCTGTTGCAGGCACAGCCGCCGTCGCTGTGGCAGGGATCCTGGCTGCTCTGAGAATCACCAAGAACAAGCTCTCCAATCACATGTTTGTTTTCCAAGGTGCAGGTGAGGTAGGTGCCATCAGGGTCTCTCTACTGTTGTTCTAGTCGGAGAATAAGAATGGGTGGTGGTTTGCCCTGGCTGGTTTGGCTCAGTGGATAGAGTGTTGGCCTGTGGACTGATTCCAGTCAAGGGCACATGCCTGGGTTGCCGGCTCAGTCCCCAATGTGGGGCATGCAGGAGGCAGCTGATCAATGATTCTCTCTCATCATTGATATTTCTATCTCTCTCTCCCTCTCCCTTTCTCTATGAAATTAATAAAAAAAATATATTTAAGAAAAAAAAAGAATGGGTGGTGAGGTGTCAAGTCGGGAAGTGTTCTGGGGTTCTGAAAAGAGGAAGAATCATAGGTGTGTTGTGATCATTGCAGCAGCCTGGGCTCCAGCATTTGGATGACTCGAGGCAAGGACTTAACTGGGTCTCCTAGAAGTAAGGGGGAAGGAGAAAGCACCTTGATGAAACATTGGTAAACGCTGAGTGGTTGTTTGCCCTATGTCTGAGCATTCGCCATTTGATACTTCCCAGGCAGCCATGGGCATCGCCCACCTCCTTGTCATGGCCCTAGAGAAAGAAGGCATACCCAAGGCAGAGGCCAGGAAGAAGATCTGGATGGTGGATTCCAAAGGACTCATTGTCAAGGTAATGTCAACTTGCAGACCTGGAGGCTTCCAGACACCTTCAGCTATTGGAAGTAGAGAGGATGAGGTCTCCAAGGGACAAACTGCTCAGATAGAATAGAGGACAAAAGACTCCAAAGCAAAAGACTCATTGTAAAGTAGCCTCAATTGCTTTTAACCAAAAGCTTTGAATATGTGTGCAAGTGTGTGTATGTGTGCTCCATCCAGCTCTCTCTCCCACCACTCCCTGCCTGGCACTAACCTCCAGCCATAATGAATCATGTCCAAAAGTAACACACGCTCTGTTCCACATTTTTGCACATGTTGTTCCTTTGCCTGAAATGCCCTTCTCTTTTCCCTCACACCCACTCTCAATCCCACGCGTCCCATCCATTTCCTCCTGAACCTTCTGGTTTTGTTCAAATGTTATCTCCTCTAAGAAGCTTTCTCTGAGCATCTGGGTCTCAATTTACTACATCTATGCTACTTGTAGCCCCCTCCCCATAAATTGTACTTACCACATTACAGGGAAGTTGCCCCTTTACTAGCCTGTCTCCCCACTAATCTCTGAGTCTATGTCAATGTCTGCCATATGTCAGGTGCATAACTAACGTTTGACATATGAAAAAGTGACTGCGAGAGAAACAGTTCAGCTTCTGACTGGGATGTGGTGAGGGGCACAATCGGATGACCTCCTCCCTTGGGACTTCACTCAAGATCTCCACATTTTTAGTCTCAGAATTTCACTAACATAGAATGTCAGTGAGAGATTTAAGAAAAGAAAAAAAAACAAAAAAACAGAGACAGGAATAGGGAAAGTATGTGGGACCACCAACCAAGAATAGCAGAGACCCCTTAGTATAAACTGACATTCCTATTGTTGCATATAGTCAGGTTACTGCTGGAAGGAACTGAGGCCTGGAGACACCTCCTCCCACCCCAGGTTGTTCCAAAGCATAATCCAGGCACAGGTAGAGGCTGCCACACTTCCTTCTTGCCCATCTTTCAAGATCATTTTGTTAACCCCATTGAGCCACCCCTTCTAAAAGATCTCTCAAGCTGATCTCTTCACTCTTCATGAGAAGAGCAACGCAAATGAGTCATCAGAAACGTTTGTACCCATTTACCAGCCTGTCACCCACCGACTCCTGTTAGGTGAAACAGAAGCAATCTGGCTGGTCTGGGGGAGCCAGCCATTGTAAACCTGTTCTGGACCTTGGCCTAGTATTATTCACAGGGAGGTTAATGGCTCGTAAAATGCATGCCGATTCATTCCCTCAAGCCCCATATCTCAGTTGGCCCTGGGTGCTGGATGCCTTGGAGTCAGGGGTCTTGGTCAGACTCACGCATTTCCTGAGAGCCTCTCTGTTCTGGCTCAGGAAGCCAGGACCCTGGCAGTTCCAAGATAGGCTTAGATTCTCCATAGGTGGTTTGGGTTAATAAAAGCACCATCCACACGTGCGCACACACTCAAAATCCTTAAGTTCTACCTTCGGTTCTGCCAGGAAATCTGATCAAGAGGGCAGGTTCCAAGGCTCCTGATGTCTCAGACCAGAGCACAGGGCTCAGCAGGAAATGCTCTAAGTCTCCAAATGCATCCATGCCCCTCCCTACAGGTTCTCACTACAACTGCTTCGCATTCTTTCTTTCCTGCAGGGAAGAAGTCACCTAAACCATGAGAAGGAGATGTTTGCCCAGGACCATCCTGAAGTGAACTCCCTGGAGGAGGTGGTGAGGCTGGTGAAGCCCACAGCCATCATAGGTAGGAGGAGCGAGGCAGCTTACTGCCAATTCACCTAACCCTCTTGATTGCAGGTGGAGACTGAGGCTCAGCAAGGGAGCATAAGTGGCCCGTGGAAACACAGCTCTTTCCCCTATCCCATGTCCAATTCAATGCCAAGACTTTTACTGAGTGACTACTGTATAAAAACCATAGAATCAAGGCATCAGCGGGCTTAAAGATGCACTTGTACAGCACTGAGGAAGAGCGCAGCGCTGATCGCTCTAATCAGGATGAAATGAGCATTCCTTCTCTCAGGCAGGGACCCTGGCATCTCTCCCTGTATGGCAGGAGTAGCTTATAATGAAGAACAAGGCCCAGAAATGCCTTCACAGGTGCACCCTACCTAGGTATGGACCTGAAGTGGACCAGTGATCCCTCAGGGATCAACAGGTCTCAGCCAGCTCAAGCAAGGAGGACCATTTTCTCTCTGCTCCCTCCACCCCTGTGGCAGATGCCATCCCCAAGACTCCTGAGCCTTTCATGTTGCACCTCACTCCCCCACCCTACCACCAGGAGAGGAATGGGCTGTTTATACAGAGTAGGCTTTCCCACTACCCACCTTTTCCCTATAGGTGTTGCTGCCATCGCAGGAGCCTTCACGGAGCAGATTCTGAGGGACATGGCCTCCTTCCACGAGCGCCCAATCATCTTTGCCCTGAGCAACCCCACCAGCAAGGCCGAGTGCACAGCTGAGAAATGCTACCAGGTTACTGAGGTCAGCAAGGAGTCTTCCCTCCCCAGGCTGAGAGGACATAGTAGCAATAACTATGAGTAACCCTATGAGGGTGGAAAAATGTCCCCACATTGCTGATGAGCAAACTGAGGTTCAAAAAGATGAAGTAACTTCCCCCAAGGGCACAGAACCAATAAGGAGTTGGAGCTGACCCTCAAACTCAGGTCTGACTCCAATGCCCAAGCTCTTCCCATCGAGCTATACTGCTCACGGTTCTTCTAATAACAGAGCTTTCACCAGAACTTAAGGTCACAAACATAACTGTCATGTTCTGGGTTGGCACTCCCAGGAGGTGACAGGTGAAAAAGGTACACTTTTACCTCTCAGCAGTTTCTTGGCTACCAGGTAACAGTGGGGCTAAGGTCATGAACGAGTGCAGTGTGCTCGGCATGATGCTGAGCACTGGGAAGAAGATGAAGGAAGGTCCAGCATTGAGACATAAGACAAGGCCACCGTTGCTGCCCAAAACCGATCTCCAGGTGGTCTCTGACTTTCTTCCTGCCTCCAGGGCCGAGGGATCTTTGCCAGTGGAAGTCCTTTTGATAGTGTGACTCTGGAAGACGGCAGGACCTTCATTCCGGGCCAGGGAAACAACGCCTATGTGTTCCCTGGAGTGGCGCTGGGAGTCATCGCCGGCGGGATCCGGCACATCCCAGATGAGATCTTCCTCCTGACAGCGGAGGTATCACTCTCAATCCTCCTGATAGGGCCTATGATCTGCCTCAGGTCCGACACGGGGCCCCCAAAGATTCCTCCTCTTCTACTCACCTGCTGCCAGCCCTGGCAATAGAGACCAAAGGGCCTGGACCTCAAGCTTCTCTCAAAGCCACTGTGAGGCTTGAACTTCTCTCAAAACACACACAGGGCTTTTAAGCGGGGAAAGGAAATAGTCAATGGGAGGGGTGCCAACAGGGGCACTTGGCAGTGAGGAGACATAGCTTGTACTGCTCCCTGCCTCCTAGCAGTGCCCATCTAGATGCCTAGAACAGAGGAGATGCCACCTAAGACGTCTGAAACTATGGGCCTGTGAGCCATGATGGGCAATGGCCACATCACCGGGGTAACTGCTGGCAGGATAAGCCTCAGGAGGGCAGCTGTCGGCAAGGAAGGGGATGAGCTGTATGACTGGTTTGCCTGCTCTGAGTACCTGCATCTTGAGCCCAGATCTAGGGGTGTGGGTGCCCCTGCTGCAGGCATCTCCCTAGAAAAGCTCCCAGAAGCGATCTTTACCTGACACATGAAAACAGTGCAAGAATTCTTTAAGAATGACAGCACCCTTCATAACAATGCTCATTGATAATAACAGTTACAGTTATTATTACAGTTCCAGCTGGCATTTAAGAAGTGCTTCCTAAATGTTGGGCACTTCACATTTAACCTGACTCTGAGGCATAGAAATGTCGCTGTTTATGCCCACGAGCTCCAAAGACTCTACTTGATCTCCGCATCCACTCGCATCCCCCTTCCCATGGCACTGAGAGGGCCTAAATGCAGCCCTGTTTGGCCCCATTCCTGAGTTCTACCAGTTAACCACCAGGTTTCTTCTTCCTACGTCTTGGTCTTTGAGTGCCAGCTCTGCGTGGCCATGAAGAAATGTCTCCTAGGGTTTCTAGCCTCCACCAAACTATGTGAACACTAGCTACAGCTTTGTGCTGTGGTTCTGTCTCCCTCTAGTTGAAGTATTCTGTGCTTGTGTTTCTTCTCGTTGCTACTGTCAGTGGTGGTGGTGTCTCCTATGGGCTGTGGGCAGGGCTATTTGAAACTCCCATTGATTGGAAAGAGTCACGTCCTGCTTGAAGTCAGCCTGAAAGCAAATTCCCCCATTGTGCAGAAACATGGTTGCAAGAGCCTTCCTGTGTGACCTGGGAGAGGAGTCTTTGGTGTGATGAGTTGGGCTTGCTCTGGGAAGGTAGAGACTGAGTTTCTTCCTCTTGGTTCTCTCTCCCCAGAATATTGCCCACGAGGTCTCTGAACATCATCTGTCCCAGGGGAGACTATACCCACCACTCAATACCATCCGAGATGTGTCTCTGAGAATCGCCATCAAAGTAAGAATCCTACTCCCTATGATATGGGCAGTGAGGCTCGTCCACTTTCTCTGTGACTTCAGGAGGACTGAGGGGGTGGCGACAACCCGAGCTCCTTGGGCTACACTGCATACAGCCCAGAGGCTGAGTGACAAACTCCTGTCTGTAGCTCCAGCCCTACCCTCAACACCCACTCAGGCCAGTTCTGGGAATGATCCTGACTTTCCACTTAAACACCAGGCAGAAAGGCCATCAAAGTCCGTAGTTTTGTGGACCGGAATGTGGGTGGAATTTTTTTTTAATGAATCATAAGTGCCCATTTATACAGAAAGGTCAACTTGCATAGCATCGTGGAAAGAGCTCAAGCAGTGGGGCCCCAGCTCTGCCAATCAGCAGCAGAGTCACCTGGGGCTGATCACTTCACTTCCCTGAGTCTCAGTTTCCTTTTTTCCAAAGACGCCAGTAATTCCTCTCTCCCAGAGTTCTGGAAAATTTTAAAACAGAATTCCACACTCAGTGCCTTCCTGGCCAGGTTAGATGTTCATTCCTTTCCTTTCTCTCAGAATGAGTGGCCATGGGCTGATCAGGTTCATGGAACATTTCAAGGAAAAGTCCTACCCTAGAGACCATGCAGAGATGATAGGTTTTCAAAGAATCAGAACATGGTGCAATGAACACTGACCCAACACTGATAACTGTTGAATCTAGGTGATGAACACATGAGGATTATTATACTATTACGTCTATTAGTATATATGTTTTACATTTTCTATAACTAGTTTTAAAAATAATTTCAGAAAATGCATTGCACAATAGTGTCACTCCCCATGAGTTATCCAGTGCAGGATCCAGAATCAACTCTCAAGATCAACATTCCAACTCAAAGTCTAGCTGTCCCATGTCCAGTTTCTTCCTTTGGGGGATATTTGGATTAACAATGCTCTTCTGAAGCCAAGTGTAAAACCCAGAGAACAATGCCCTGGCTGTTCTTCCAATTCAGCCCATTTGGAGGGGGTAGTATCAGGTACTGAACACTTGTGCCTGTTACCTAACTTTACCCTGACACCACTCTAGAGAGAGGTTTCATTACTCCCACTTTCCAGATGAGGAAACTGAGGCTTCACAAGGATAATGTCACTGCTGAAGGCCCTCGGGAATTTAGAAGCAGAGGAAGACTTTAGTGTTAAACTTCTTTCTTTTAAAAAAAATATATTTTTTATTGATTTCAGAGAGGAAGAGAGAGGGAGAGAAAGATAGAAACATCAATGATGAGAGAAACATTGATCAGTTGCCTCCTGCCTGCCCCACACTGGAAACCGAGCCTGCAACCTGGGCCTGTGCCCTTGACTCAAACTAAATCAAGGACTCTTCAGTCCATAGGCTGACACTCTAGCCATGAGCCAAACCAGCTAATGGCTTGGACAGAATGCTCAACATCCTTCCTCTCCAGTGGCTTCATGGGTAGCTTACACCTGGTTCTTTAGTGTCTATTCCCTTCCACAGGCCCCAAACAAGGGTCCTTAGGTTTCTCCTTCCATCCAGTTCCTCAGCCAAACATCTTTTTCCCTAGGTTCTTGACTTCGCGTACAAACACAACCTGGCCTCCTATTACCCAGAGCCCAAGGACAAGGAGGCTTTTATAAGATCCCTGGTCTACACTCCAGACTATGACTCCTTCACACTGGACACCTACACGTGGCCCAAGGAAGCCATGAATGTTCAGACAGTCTGATGCAGTCCTCGAGGCTGGTGTGCGGCCAGATGAAGCCCGGAGTAAAATAACACTGATAATATAAATGGATTCCAAACGGCCATCCTTGTCACCGTGTTTTTCCTTTGAACTTTGTGGTGTGAGGGGAGATGCCCAGGCATACGGTAAATAGTAAATGAGAGCCTTGCCCCTGCAGGCCCTGAGTTCACTTTTCTATAACCCTCCTCTGACCTTGTTCCAAAAAATTTCCTCGTCTATTAATGGCCTAATTAGCTAGCCCTAGTGGGAAAGCCAGAATGCTACCAGGATCATAATAAGGCAGGACAGGTACAGTGTCTCCAAACAAGCAAAACTCAATCCGAATCTTCCTCTGATTTCTGTTTCTCAATGAGAGTTCTGGGACTCGCTCTTTAACATGTGGCTATGGCTTCAGTACTCAGGACCCCAAATTGAACTGTGATCAATCTATCTACTCATCAAAATTGACTAGTTAGAAATGGGGCTGGGAAATTTTGAGTTGCTATAGATCAAGTGAGTTCAATAAATGCTCTTGAATATTTGTGGGGCCCACTCTGCAAATCTCATTTTGCTAATTGTCATTACCATATCCTTGAGTCTTTCAGAGTTCAAGGTCCAGTGAAGAAGATGAGCTATGGACACAATTCATTTTGCCACAAAGCAGAGAGTGGTTAAGTCCATGAAAGAAGCACAGGTAATGGTCGAGGGTACCCAAAGAGGGAGAGGATAGTTCCTACGAGAGCAGAAGAAAAGGCTTAGGAGCAGTGTTTGCAGTGAGTTCCAAGAGTGAAGGATAGGTGGGGGCAGCCACTGGCCAGAAAGTGTGACCCACCCATCAGGGAGTTCAATCTCTGTTGGAGGAATACACACCCTTCCAGTCTCCAATGGATGCAGGGACTGACTGGCTGGAGGCAGCTCGCTAACTAGTCAGAGATGATCATTGCCCTGTAAGTTGCTGAGTATTACACATTCCTTTTTGGTTATTACTAAAAGGAAAACCAGAGAAATGTGGGTGCGGAGGGTCAACGAGGCAGGAGGAAGTGATGTACTGAGGGTGGAGCACCATGGGGAGTTCTGGGAAAGACTTGATTTCATTTTCCTGGCTTTGGAACACTCTCTCTTCCACACTTCATACTCTCAAATAATTCAGCAAACCAAGCAGTTTTCTTATAGAATGGTGTCAGTCTGTCCTGTGTGTTTCTTAAACCGAGTTCAACTGTGAACATGAGTGAGTTCACTTCCCTCATGTTCATTAGAATCTACCATGAAGTGGGGGAGGAGAAAGGGAGGGGACAAGTCTGCAGCCCCTGCAATCAGAGACTGCTAAATTGCTAAAATCTATTGAGATGGTAGTTTTCAAACTCCAACTTCATTGTAGAACAAAGAAGACAATAAACCATGATTAAGAGACCTACCACTGCCCATCCCTATATGCAGAAGATGCCTAAGAATAGAGAAGCACTTCTCTCCCTCTCCCAAGCTTTCTCTGTTTTTCCCCCGCTCTCTCCTCTCCCTCCAATAAATGAGTTTAGAAAGTTCATAGAATGCAAGGTCAATGTACAAAAATCAATTGAATTTCTATATATACTAGCAGCAAATATAGAAATAAAAATTCTATTCACAATAGCATCCAAAAAAACTTTAAAATTTAACAGTGCAAGCCTTATACACTGAAAACTACAAAACATTGCTCATAGAACTTAAAGAAGATCTAAATAAATGGAGAGTGTTCATGAATTTGAAGACTCAATATTATCAAGGCTGAAATTCTCTCCAAATTATCTATAAATTCAACCCTATAACTATCAAAATCCCTATAGGCTTTTTTGTAGAAACTGATAGGCTGATCCTAAAATTTATATAAAAATGTAAAGGACTTAGAATTGCCAGTTTTAAAAAAAAGAACAAAGCACACTATTCAATTTGAAAACCTTCTATAAAGCTACAATGGTCAACACTGTGTGGTCATCATCAATGGAACAAAATGGAGAATTTAAATATAAGTCCTTACATTTATGATACTTTGATTTCTCAACAAAACTATCAAAATAATTCAATGAGGTAAAAAATGGTCTTTTGAACAAATGAAGCTGAAACAACTGGATATTCACATGCCAAAAAAAAGAAAAAATGAGTTTAGACATTTACCTTATATGTACACAAAAAAATTAACTCAAAATTGATCACAGACCTAAATGTAAGGGCTAAAATCATAAAATTTCAAAAGAAAATACAGCAGAAAAATCTTAGTGACTAATTAAAAGCATGACTCATAAAAGAAAAATTGATAAACTTTACTTCATCAAATTTTAAAACTCTTTCACTTTGAAACACACCAATAAGAGGGGGGAAAGGCAGCAGAATATATTTTTTTTCAAGTGCACATGAAACATTTTCTAGGATAGACCACATATTAGGACACAGAACAAATCTCAATAAATTTAAAAAGATTAAAATCATATCAAGCGTTTTCTCTGACCATAATGCTATGAAACTTGAAATTAATCACAAGGAAAAAAACCTTAAAAACACACAAATAACATGTTACTAAGCAATGAATGGGTTAACAGGAAGATCAAGGAATAAATTAAAAGATACCTTGAAACAAATAAAATGAGAACACAACAACTCAAAATCTGTGTAACACGGGGAAAACAATCCTAAGAGGGAAATTCATAGCATTACAGGCCTATCTCAAGAAACAAGAAGAAGCTCAAATAAACAACCTAACTTTATATTTCAATGAACTTGAAAAAAAGCAACAAAGCCCAAAGTGAGTAGAAGGAAGGCAGTAATAAAGATCAGAACAGAAATGAGTCTAAAAATATATATATACAAAAGATCAATGAAATCAAGAGTTGGTTCTTTGAAAGGACAAATGAGACTGACAAACCTTTAACTAAACTCATTAAGAAAATGAGAGGACTCAAATAATTAAAATCAAAAATAAAAGAGGAAGAATACAACTGACACCAAACAAATACAAAGGATTGTAAAAAATAAATATATTTTGAACAACTATATGCCAGTAAATTGGACAATCTGGACAAGATGGATAAAGTCTGAGAAATATACAATCTTCCAAAACTGAATCAAGAAGAATCAGAGAATCTAAGTAGACAGACTGCAATTAGTGAAATTGAAGCAGTAATCAAAAAATTCCCAACAAACAAAAGCCCTAAATGAGTTGAGAAAATTGGACAGATACATGCAAAAAAATTGAAACTACACCACCTTATTACACCACACACAAGGATAAACTAAAAATGGATTAAATACTTAAATGCTAGACACAAAACCATAAAAAAAACATAGGCAGTAAAATCTCGAACTTTTCTCATAGCAATAGTTTTTCTGATCTATCTCCTCAGGTAAGGGCAACAAAAGAAAACATAAACAATAGGGCTAAATCAAACTAAAAAATTATTACACACAGCAAAGGAAACCATCAACAAAATGAAAAAATAACCCACTAAATGGGAGAATATATTTGCTAATAAATCTGATAAGGGGTTAATATCCAACATTTATAAAGAACTTATAAAAATCAACACCGAAAAACAATCCGATTAAAAAGTGAACAAGGACCTGAATGAACACTTCTCCAAAGAGGGCATACAGATGGCCAACAGGCACATCGCTAATCATCAGAGAAATGCAAATTAAAACCACAATGAGATATCATGTCACACCTGTCAGAATGGCTATCATCAATAAATCAACAAACAGCAAATGCTGGTGAGGATGTGGTGAAAAGGGAGCCCTGGTGTACTGTTGGTTGGAATGCAGATTGGTGCAGCCACTGTGGAAAGCAGTATGGAAATACCTCAAAAAATTAAAAATGGAACTGCCTTATGACTCAGCAATTTCACTGCTGTGAATTTACTGAAGAAACATGAAACACAAATATGAAAAAATATATGCACTTCTTTGTTCATTGTAGTGTTATTTACATTAGCCAAGATCTGGAAGCAGCCCAAGAGTACATCAGTAAATGAGTGGATGAAACAGCTGAATACACAATGGAATACTGCTCAGCCATAGATAGATAGATAGATAGATAGATAGATAGATAGATAGATAGATAGATAGATAGATATGAAAAATTTACCCTTTGTGACAGCATGGATGGACCTGGAGAACATTATGCAAAGTGAAATAAGTCAGAGAAAGACAAATATCATATGATTTCACTCATATATTGAATCTAATAAACTGAACTAACATGCAAAATAAGCACAGACTTTATATAGAGAATAGGCTGATAGCTGTGGGGAGGATGCTGGGAGAGTGGAATGATTGAGCAGGGGGTAGAAAGAGAGAACTCATGGATATGGGCAACATTGTGGTGATTATGGGAGGTAGGGGATGGGTGAAGGTGAAGGAGGGTATAGGAGGGATAAAAATGGTAATGGGGAAAAATAAGTGAGGTGGGGGAGACTAGCAACAGACTGGGAGACATGGTTAGTCTTATGAAAATTAAAACCACAATGGAATACCACTTCACATTCACCAGAATGGCTATAATTTTTTTAAAAAGACAAAGTAAGTGTTGAAGATTGGAACCTCTATTTCTGGCAGGACTTTGTCTCTTAAGCACAATGAGATTAAGGGAGATTTTGTCTGTCTTTTAAGTCTGCATTCTAACTCCCCAGCCTCTCTCAGTCTCAGAACTCAGCAAGTGTCGTTTAGAATGGTGGGTGCTATGGTTGCACCACCCAGGTCGCTCTTCTGCTCTGAAACACTCCTTACACCAGCTGTCAGGAGTATCATCAGCTTGACTAAAGGAAAAGGCTTCACCCAAGGTCAAGTCCTCATCCCCAGGGGACAGCCTGCATCCATTGACTACTTGATTCAAGTCCAGAGGCCCCACCCCCTTACCTCAGTTGGGGACATCTCTAAATGGCCATCCCAGTTTCAGAGTCCCTGGAAGACTGGCTGAAGCCATTGCTGCAAAACTACAAGTATCTCCGCTCAACTTCTTCTGCCGCATGCTGGTATTCTCTCTCTCTCTCTCAGGCATTGCTCAGAGGACTCCCCAGTAAGTCTCCAAATGCAAATCTCAGATTCAGTATCTTGTTTTCTGAGGAACTCAACTAACAACATGTGGAGGAAACGGGCCAAGCTTCTCAACGTTCCAGTCTGTTGCACCCACACACACACACATGACCACCAAAAGCCTTGCTGGGTTTCTCTTTCCCTCAATAGAGACCCACTGCAAAGACCAAGCCTGTTTTTAATCCCAGGCCAGAATCAGTAAATGCTACCAGTGACCGAAATGGCCACTTCCCTCATCTCCTTCTTCTGGAATTCCTATTCACTTAGTCCTTGTTGCTTTCACAGCTCCCATGTCTTTAAACATGATTTAAAAATTTTATCCATATTTTTCTGGTTGTTACAGGGTGGATGCTGGGCTTCCATGACCTACTTCATCCTATCTAGAAATAGAAGTCTCTAAACATAGATTTTAAAAATTCCAAATGCATGGATATTAACTTTTTTTCTAGCTTAATTATAGTCAGAAAAGTATTTGTATTATTCAGATACTTTAAAATTTACTGAAATTTTTATGGTTGCCTATTATAGTCAAATTCAATAAAATATTTCATGTGCTTTGAAAAAAATATGGATCTTTGCTGTTGGATGCAATGCCCCCTTATGTGTTCATGGGATCAAGCTTGTTAATTGTTTTGTTCAAATCTTTTTTCTTACAGATTTCTGAAAGGACAGTAAAATTTCCTACAACTGTGGTAAACTTATCAATTTTCCTTATAGTTCTGTCCATATTCACTTTGTATATATTTTGGACCAATGTTGTTTGACACATAAGTTTAGAATTGTTATAACTCCCTGGTGAATTGAAACTTTAAATAATGATTTTCCTTATCTTTAGTAATGCCTTTGCTTATACTTTTACAAATTGACACAGCTATACCACCTTACTTAAATTAAGTCTCTCTCCTGAATTTCATTATTTATTTCGATGCTTAAGCTCTTATACCAGCTAGTAAATGGTGAACAATGACCAATTATTTCTCCTGCAGAGCTGTGTTTTCAGACAGAATGAATATATGTTTAAACTGACATTAAACATAACACCATTTTAGCAATTATATAATAAAATAAAGTACCAAGTACCCAAATATTACCTTAATACAGTTCAAAAAGCATGTAAAATGTCTAATCAATTCATTAGTAAAAACCTACTTTTTTGGTTAGGAAGACTAGGATAACTATCACACTTCAAATAAAAATAATAGTTAATAAACAGCTTCTAACAAATATGGCAAAGAACTATAAGATTTTCAGAAATTTTATAATTAAAATTGTTTTAGCTACAAAGCATCTCTGCCTTTAAAAAATGTTTACTAAGCCCTGGCTGGTGTGGGTCAGTTGGTTGAGTGTTGCCCTTGCACCAAAAGTTTGCCAGTTCAGTTCCCTGTCAGGCTGAACTGATTGGTGCTTCTCTCTCTCTCTTTCTCTCTCTCTCTCTCTCTCTCTCCCCGACATCTCCCTCCCTCCCTCCCTCCTTCTCTCCCTTCCTCCCTTTCTAAAAATCAATAAAGACTTTTTTTAAATTTGCCAATATGAATTGCTAAACACAGTCAGGAATGTAGAAAATATTTATTATGACTAAATTATTCATTATATATGAAGGAAAGATACCATGTTTTACACAAAGTCACAGAGGGAGTGGTGGGGGCTGAGTCAGCGGAACCCCCACAGCCAGAACAAAGCTGGGTGCCATCCCCCCTCCAATGGCAGTAGGGTTCTATGGGGCTGGGAGGAAGACAGGAGGGGAGACCCTGTCTTCGTGAATTCGGTAAGCAGTTAAAAAGCAAGCTATTCCTAAAGCACTGAAACCGCACAACACAATTTTTCAGGCATTAAGAGGTAAGAACTTTGACCTGGAAGTACAGGTCCAAACTCTGAATTTCACACAAACAGCCGGGAGCCTTGCAGGAGCTTGTTCAGTGGCCATATGTGGCTGTGGCCCTCGTTGGAGGTGCTGCGCTGGCACTGTTTGCAGCGCCGGTACTTGTTACACTGGTCCAGGAGGAAGAGCTTGTCTGATGCCCTGAGGAGAGGGTGAGGAAAGGCAGCCATGAGCAAGCGTTCCCAAGGTCCTGGCTGGGGGCCTCGCTAGGAAGCCAGGGCAGTGGAAGGGATATAATAGGAAAGTCACCCCTGGTCACTGCCCTCCAGGAGCGTACCACCCACCTGTCATTTCCCACCTGCTTTGGCTTTGCTTTTTCTTTAAAGCCAACCAGTTCCTTCTGCCTGCCTGCTGCCTGCTGGAGTCCCTGCCCACACCTGGCCTAGGTCTTCAGGACACAGGTCTGCTCTGCCATGCCCTTGGAGCAGCTGTGTTATCCTGCTACTCAAGGTCATTTCTATGTCTCCTCTATCCTTGGTCACCACGTTGGCCAAGCATGTTTCCAAAACCCAATTAAAATCCCCCTGTGCTTAATCTCACTGCCTTTTCCTGCTTTCCCCCAACACTGAGAAAATGGCCTGAAATCTCCAACTTTCCTTTTCCGTCCTTTCCCAATCGAACAACCCCACTTCTCCTTGGGAACCTATTTTCCATGTCATCCCTCATACTTTCATTGTCACAAAATATGGGTTTTGCCCATTACAAAGACAGGCCCCAAAAAATGCCTAAAAGAAAATCTAAAATGAAAAGGAGAGTTACAGATCATGATCCATTATGACAAATTTTACCCATGGTAACAATTAGTTGATAATTGGCAATTTAAAATATTATTTGGGTATGTTCAGGTTTTTATAGCATTTGTATAGGCTTGGCCTGTTTTTTTCAAGCTTTTAGCATTCTATGAAGTCATACCTTACATTTGTAAAGTGTTTTAATTTTTAAGAGTAGTACTTTTCCACCTCCTTATTTTAACCCCAAAACTCTTGCGTTAGCAAAACCAGGGAAGCCACTTCCCCATTTCACAAATAAGAACATATTAGCTGCCTCTGTAAAGTGAGTGCTAAATTTTCAAAGCCATGCTTGATTCCCTAACTCTAGAATGTAAAAAGGTAGCTACAGAGAGGAACAGGGATACAATGATACATTCCAAGAAGATGTTTTTGGTTGGTTCCATATTGGGTTTCTCATTTTTCCAGTTGCCAATCTTGCCCACAACCCCTTGACTCTGCTCCTCGATGACCATTCTGTAAGCCTTGGATGTGTTCAGATGGAAACTCAGTCTCCCTATTTCCAACTAGTTATTTCCAAAGACAATTCTCCCCCTCCTCCTCCCCATGCCTCTCCACTCTCCACAAAAAAAATAAAATAGAGCCACCCTGTACAGAGGCAAAGATTAGGGCAGAGATGGCAACTACATAAACACATAGCACAATATTCTCCAATCCCATATTCATAGCATACGTTTCTAATACATCAAAGCCATTTTTCTCACTGAACCCAGAATTCTTTTCCCCATAAAGTTCACTAGGCAACCACTACTGATCAATTGGAATTGGCTCTTGAAATCTATTGGCCATCCACGATTAGAGGAAAGTGTACAAGGAGCAAAAGGGATTTTCTTTGCAAACCCAGAACTTCTGATTCCAATCAGGTATTACCGCTCAAAAGCCTTCTGCTCCCAGTCCCGCTGCCTCTTCAGCTCAGCACTCTGCTTCCAGTCCTCCTGTAAGCTTTGGTTCATTTTGTTCACTCTCTCTAGCTCAGCATCTCTATCCGCCAAGAGCCTGGGGAGAAAGGAATAGTCTGATTCTGTTCACAGTACTGGGAAGAGCATACACACCAACCTCATGAGCCCCAATCCTTTTATGGTAAATTAAACAAAAACCTTCTGATTTTGTCTCTTTGAAATGTACCGAAAGATATGAACACTGTATATAAATACCACAGTGAAACTCCTACCTCTCAAATAATGTATGGGTGTAGGACCGTTCATCTTCAACCCTATTTAAGTTAGCAGGATTGAAACCTTTTTCCAATTAGCAAATTCAGCCTTAAAAGCTATTAATTTCCTTTGAGGCTAATTTTTAAAATATATTTTTAGTATTGGTAGTATTATAGATATCTCCCGTTCTGCCTCCTTTACTCCCCCACCTCCCAGCCCCTACCCACTCCTCCAGGTCTTCACTACCCTATTGCCCAAGTCCATGTGCTATGCATATCCTAACTAATAAAAGCGTAATATTGAAATTGACCATTTCTTCGGGACACCCAACAGCCAATAGAACAACAGTATGCAAATTAGCCCAGCCAAGATGGCGGAGGCCCACTGAACACCGGGTCCAACAGGGCAGACCAGTGGCAGGAGCAGGGCAGGAGGAGTGAGAAAGCCCGGGCTGGGAATAAAGCAATCCCGCCTGTGCGCGCCGGTGGTCGGTTCCGGGCAGTGGCGGGCGGCTGCAGGGCCAGGCGGCCGCCCAGGCCCCTGGCCCTGTGGCCGGGGCTGGGAATAGAGAGATGGGGCTGGGAATAGAGAGATCATGCTAGCGCTCACGATCTCTGCCTGTGCGTGCGCCGGCAGTCTGTTCCGGGCAGTGGCGGGCGGCCGCAGGGCCTGGAGCCAGCGCTTAGGCCCCTGGCCCTGCGGCCGGGGCTGGAAATAGAGCCATCATGCCAGTGATTGGTTCTGGGTGGCCTCGGGTAGGAGCCAGCCACCCTGCGGCTGGGGCTGGCAATAGTGATTGCGCCCACGGTGGTTCCTGATGGCTGTGAGCAGCCGCAAGGCCAGGAGCCGGCAGCCTGGCCCTGCAAGGCCTGGGAATAGAGCAATCGGGGGCCCACTCAACCTTGGAGGCTCAGTGGCAGGGGCTTGAGGGGGTACCCTCTCAAGGTCATGCGCGAGCATCCTCCACCCCCGCACAGAGCGTCTGCCACAGGTCCGACACCTGGCTCCACCCTGGGGGCCTCCGTGGGGCGTGTGCAAGTGTCTACCACCTGGCTCCACCCCGAGTGTGTCCGCTCAGCAGCAGGGCCCCCCCAAGGGACCATGCACCAACGTCCACCCCCTGGCCTGCCACCCAGCTCTGTGCCAGGTGTGTCCCCTCAGCAGTGAGGCCCACTAGGTATGTGCGATGGTGGGCCACCTGGCTGGAAACGTCCACGCCTGCACTCACCAGCCATCCCACCCCCCAGTGCACGAACCCTGAGGGGGCTGTGGCCAGCCTGAAAACAGCCCTCAGCCCCTCACCCAGGCTGGCCATGGATGCCAGCAGATGGACATCCCTCCCAAGGGGTCCCAGACTGTGAGAGAGCACAGGCCAGGATGAGGGACCCCCTCCTCCCCTCACCGAGTGCACAAATTTTTGTGCACTGGGCCCCTAGTCTAATCTAATAAAAGAGTAATATGCTAATTGGTGTCACTCTGCTACACCCTAAGCCATGCCCACCAGCCAATCAGAACAACTATATGCAAATTAACCCAACCAAGATGGCAGCTGGCAGCCATGGCGCTAGAGCAAACAGGAGGTTTGCTTGCCCCAGCAATGGAGGAAGCTAAGCTTCCCCACCTGCCTAGGCCAGCTGTGGCCTCTGCTCACAGCCACAAAGTTTCAATTATAGAAGATAAATAAATCTCAGATACTTGCTTCCAGCCAGCCTCTCTGGGAGCTGGGTCCCTGGGGGCTATGCCAAGCCTGCAAACAACCATAAGCCCCTCTCACCCAGGCTGGCTAGGCAGGACCCTCTACCCTGAAGGGACTGTGGCCAGCCTGCAAACATCCATCAGCCTCTCACCCAGGATGGCCCCACCCTCATGGGGTGAGAGTTCCTGCTGGGGGGCTTGGCCAGCCTGCAAACAGCCATCAGTCCCTCACCCAGGCTGGCCAGGCACCTCAGGGGAGACCCCCACTGTGAAGAGGCTGTGGCCAACCTGAAAACAGCCATCAGCCACTCGCCCAGGCCAGCCAGGCACCCCAGCAGGACCCCCTCCCTGAAAGGGATATTGTCAGCCTGAAAACGGCCCTCAGCCCCTCACCCAGTCTGGCCAGGCACCCCAGTGGAACCCCCACCCTGATCCAGGACACCTGTCAGGCAAACCAGCCTGCCCCTACCTGTGCACCAGGCCTCTATCCTACATAATAAGAGAGTAATATGCAAATTGACCCTAACAGCAGAACGACTGGGAATGACTGGTCACTGACACACACTGACCACCAGGGGGGGCAGAAGCTCAATGCAGGAGCTTGGTGGTCAGTGCACTCCCACAGGGGGAGCCCTGCTCAGCCACAAGCCAGGCTGATGGCTGCCAGTACAGCAGTGATGGTGGGAGCCTCTCCTGCCTCCTCAGCAGCGCTCAGGATGTCCGACTGCAGCTTAGGCCTGCTCCCCTCTAGCAATGGACATCCTCTGAGGGCTCCCGGGCTGCCAGAGGGATGTCTGACTGCCAGCTTAGGCCTGATCCCCCCAGGGGATCCCCCTCAGCCAGCAGGTGGACATACCCCAAGGAGTCCCAGACTGCAAGAGGGCACAGGCTGGGCTGAGGGACACTCCTCCCCCCCACCCCCGAGTGCACAAATTTTTGTGCACCAGGCCTCTAGTCTATATATATAAGAGACTAACATGCTAAGTGTCCAACTGTCCAACCAGTCGCTATGATGCACATTGACCACCAAGGGGCAGATGCTCAACTCAGGAGCTGCCAAGATACAGTGCTTCTCAGGTGACACACCCCGGTACCACAGAGGAGGGTGCCCAATTCCTCACTGCACAATTCCACCTTCACTGTAGGTTATGTTGTTGCTGGGGCACTATTGGCCCCGAATCTGGTTTACTGCACACTTGTGTTTGTGTTCTACACTCTGTATGACAGCAACTTTGCAGAGTGCCCTCTTACACTCCGGGACCCCTCTGGGAATGTTGGAGAGCCGGTTTTGGCCTGATTCCAGCAGGCCAGGCCGAGGGACCCCATCTGCCGGAGGGACCCCGCTCACACCACAGACACTGGAGAGGGACCACAGGAGGTTGGCTCCAGGGCGTGTCCAGTCTATCTTGCCTAGTCCCTCCCCACAGGCCACCTTCTAATTAATTTCCTTTCAATGTGCACAAATCTGTGCACTGGATAACTAGTAAGTATATAAATTCTTTGGTTTATCTCTTCTCGTCCCCTGCCCCGCCCCCCAATTCCAGGCTAATTTAACTGCTCTGAAGAATCATCTCAAATGGATTTCCCATACTTTACACTTCTTTCCCTTTATTCCACCTTCTCAGATGTCAGTAATCAGCCTCCCAGTTGCTGCAAGCATTTTACAAGACAAAGTAGCCAGGTGTACAAAGGAGAAGAGAGACAGAAGTGAATAGGCAAAAGAAAATGAGATTGAGAAAATATCTAACATTGTAAAGAAGGTAAAACACACAAAAAAGGAGTGTTTGCTGAAGGTCATATTTTCAAAGTGACTGCTGTATAATGTCTCCTCAAGAACAATGTTCTAATAGTCCCAATGTTAAGTGCTTCTATGACTGGTCTCCAAGTGCATAGTCATTGCTTGTTGTGAATCACCTTAGACCTGGTTCAAATTATTTATATGTGCCTATTTCTTGCCTAGCTGAAACTCTTTCATCAGCCCTCAATAAAGTCTAGAAGGACTTCACTCTATGTGACCATTGAGTTAGCCAGCTCTGAAGGGCTTTGTTACAGGTAGCAACCACCACTAGGTGTCAGGACCCACCAATAAAAAGCAATAATGTGCTGTGCTCATTCACTTCTAAGAGCATTTTCCTCTAACAAGCATAGCAGTCATTATAAAGATTAAATGAAATAATACACAGAAAGTATCAATGCCTATCACATAATGGGAGCTCAATGACTGAATGGTACCTACTATACATAATTTATTAACCTTTTTCTTTTTATAGTTTTTCTCATTGTAGTCAAAAACACATAACATAAAATTGAGCATCCTGGCCACTTCTAAGTGTACAGATATATGACGTTAAGTATATTAACATCATTGTATAATCAATATCCAGAACTCTTTTCATCTTGTAAAGATGAAACTCTAAACTCATTAGACCATTCCCCATTTCTCCCTCCCTCTGGCTCCTGGCAACCACCATTCTACTTTGTTCTATGAATCTGACTTCTCTGAATACCATACACTGTATAACTGAAATCATATAGTATTTTGTCTTTTTGTGACTTATTTCACTTGGCATAATGTCCTCAAGATTTACCATATTGTAGCATGTGTCAGAATTTCCTCCCTTTCTAAAGCTGAATAATATTCCATTGTATGTATATACCACATTTTGTTTATCTACTCATCTGTGGGTGAACATTTGGGTTGCTTTCATTTGCCCAGCTATTGTGAATAATGCTGACATGAGCATGAGTGTGCAAATATCTCTTCAATATCCTGTGTTCAGCCCTGGCTGGTTTGGCTCAGTGGATGGAGTGTCATCCCATGAAGCAAGAACTTACTGGTTCAATTCCCAGTCAGGGCACATGCCTGGGTTGCAGGCTCAGTCCCTCGTAGGGGGTGTGCAGGAGGCAGCCGATCAATGATTCTCTCTCATCATTAATGTTTCTATTTCTCTCTTCCTCTCTGAAGTCAACAAAAATATATTTTTAAAAAATAAAATAAAATACATTTTAAATCTCACCTTCGTACCTTGCCATTTTTACTCACTGGAGTGGAGAATCACTGTATCTCAGGTTCACATAAGTAAATATTCAATTAATCATTAACTATCTCTTACCTTGGAAAGGCAAAATATAATTAAATGCTAACTGACCTCTGTTTCAAACAGAGCAAATTATGAGAGCTGGTGGTTGAATAAAGCTCACCACACACATTTCACAGAATATGGAAACCATTTGTTAATGAGCAGCTATCTCATTGTGGTTTTTATTTGCATTTCACTTATAACTACTGATGGTGATGAGCATCATTTCATATGCTTTTTGGCCATTTTCATATTATCCTTGAAAATATAGATTAAAAAGTCAGTTTAATTTAAATGCCTAGAAAGTAAGAGAATGAAGTAGAGTTAGAAAGGGAGGCAACAAGACTGCTGGTGGAAGCAAACTAGGGTACCTTTATAGAAAAAAAACTGTCAGCACCTCGTAATATTTAAAATGTTCCATATGCAACCTCAGTTTTAGGAATTTATCCAATAGAAATTTTTAAAAAGTATAAATTATATGTAAAACCAGTATATATTTATAATGTTTAATGTAGCCCTGGCTGGTGCTCAGTGGTTAGAGCATCAGCTTGTGGACTAAAGGGTCTCGGGTTCAATTCCCAGTCAAGGGCACGTGCCTCAGTTGCAGGTTCAACCCCCAGCCCAGTTGGAAACCATGTGGGAGGCAACCAATCAATGTGTCTCTCTCACATTGATGTTTCTCTCTCTCTTTCTTCCCCTCCTCCCTCTTTTCCACTCTCTCTAAAAAAAATCAAGGGAAAAAATATCCTCATGTGAGAATTTTAAAAAAGTGTTTAATGCAAAATTGTTACAGCAAGATATCTGGAAACAAAGTGAATGTTCATTAATGGTGCAGAAGTTCAATTGTAATAATCCATATTCTAGATATTATTATTATTAAATTAGAAGAATGAATTTCATATATATGTACTGACATAAATGTAAATTAATGACACATTAGAAGGTTCAAGAAAGGTTGAGTAGTAATGTATTAGAGCACACAGGTCTTATTTTCATTCACAAAAATGAAGGGAAAAATATATGTGCATTGTTTTAATATATTTGTAAAAAATAGGAGAAAATATAACAGTTTACATATTAACCTTAACACTGACTACTTGGTCAGGGGAAATTATTTTAATCTCTCCACCAATAAACATTTTAATTAGCATGAATTGTTATATTTCTTTAAAAACAAAAACAGAAACGTTTTGTGTGTGTGTGTGTTTTTTTAAGTAAAACAATACTTTAGCAGACCTGTTTGAATTACAAAGATTAAGTTATTCCCTCTGAAAGAAAATGACCTTCTATTTGCCACACAAAGACCTGAGATCACATCCTAAGGCAGTCCAGAGGGTGAGGAGTTAGGAAAGAGGAGAGAAGTAGGAGAATCTGGAATAACCACTAAAGGATATAGAACCGGAAAACGGGTCTGGCCCACACAGAAAACAGGTCTATGACTTTGTGGTCATAGAGATAATCAAATAAAGACCACAGTTTGTATTTGTTCGGAGCCTTGCAGTTTCCAACATCCTCCACATACATAATCTCATAGACAGGAGGGCAAGCGGGGTTGTCCTTTTGCAGGAGGAAAAGGGCTCAAAGACCTCATGTGTGGTTTGGCTCAGGTCATACAGCTTTTCCCTCCTAAATCCACGTTTAGGAGACCAACCAGAGGGGCTGAGGGCTAGAAGCAGAGGAGGAAGCTGCAATAACCTCTTGCAATAGATGCAAAGGCCCGGAGCTGGCTGGGACAGCAGCATGGGAGGGCAGAGCCACCATGGGACAGCAGGAGGCTGTTTGCTACAAAACAGAACCTCTTTACAAGAATCATTTCATGTAACCCTCAACCACCCTGGAGGAAGAGACTGGTATTATCCCTAACAACCAATAAGGAACCCAATGCCCTCAGAGGTGTGTAACATGCCCAATATGCCATCAGTAAAATGGCAGAGCCACTTCAATCAGTCAGAATGGACTGGAAGTGGTCTTTCATGGAGTGGGGGAGGGGAATCCTAGGGAGGGGCTGGGCATCTGGGCAGCAGGTGGGGCTTTAGGCAACAGCTATTTTTCAAGAAGTATAAGACTAGTTCAATATTCTAGGAAATATAGACATACAAATATATATTGTCCTGGGAAGATGCAACTATCCCACATGTGGCTTGGCTCTAAAAGCCAAGCATTTAACTACTACTACCTCTCTCGCCTAACAACGCAAGCCCACCCTTTCCACAATATACTCCTTCTTCAACCTGCTGTTCTACTCATATTTTCAAGTGTGCATCTCCCTGATGTAGAACATTAACACTTCTTCACACCATCCCACCGACCATTTATAAAATGTTAATAAAGTAACTTTTTTTAAATTTTTACAAGTACAACCACCTTCTAAAAAGAGGAGATTCCTTTGAAAAAAAAAGTCCTTTTAGAACTCCTGAGCACTTTGATGATTTTATAAAACTCCACACTGGCAGGTTGCCTCATCAGGGCTTTTAAAGAACTGCCATAAGTGTCTGGTGTTTGAATTTAAAAGTACTTACATTGCTATGTCATTGAAGTCCTCTTCTACCTACCCTATCACCTTCACCACCCCCTCCCCAGCAATCATCAATACAGCTACTACACACACAGTTCTCTGAAGGAAGGGGTTTATCAGAGGTTGAGAAAGGGCCCGGGTTTCAGGCCTGAGTCTATTTGAGCACAACAGCACAGCTGTGGCTCCCATTGTATGTCCAATGGCAGTCTGATGTAGACAAGTCTTTCAAGAAGTTGTACTGGAAAGGGAAAGAAAAATGTGAAGAGGTAACTGGAGAGAGACATGGGATCAAGAGAGTTTAGAGTGTTTGTTTAAAATCTGATAACTTTTCTTTATAGGGTGAATTGTGAGGATGAAATGAGATGAAGCATGCAATAAGCTTAGGACAGTATTTTGCACATAGTTATCTCCTCAGAGTGATCACTATTCTTACTGCTTCACTGCTGTTGTATGAGAATGAGAAAAAGAGAGAAGGGAAGACAGGGGAGAGGAGGTAGAGAGAAGAAAGACGAAGAATGATCTGGGGTCTCCTACTGTTGCTGTGTCTTCTGCAGCATCAGCAAATCCCGCTTCTGGTCCACCAGATGGTTCAGGATGGTTTTCCTCTTGTGGCTAGCAGCTGCCTCCTGCTGGTGCCTCATGCAATTCTGTTCTCGCTTTCGCGTTTCTGCCATCAACTCAGCCTCATTCCTGCCAAAGATGGGCTCAAAAGAGTCCGGCTCAGATACGGGCAGCTGGGGGAACCTGTTCTTTATCTGAAACAGGGACACACATAATGCAGATTACAGTCACACAAGGGAATAAACTTCATGCACGAGGCTGCAGCACAGTAACACACCAACACCTTCAGGAAGGAATGGGGGCCTCAAAACCACCAAATGGATAACACATAAGGGGATCCATAACATCACGGTATTTATACACATTTTAGAATGCTGCGGAAGCACTGTACAATCCTTAAATGAATAACTGTTCCCCTACCTGTGCATCTAAAGCCCTCTTGTAACACTCCTTCTCTTCCATCTTATCTTGTATATATTTGGCTCGTTGGGCAGCAAGTCTGGCAGTTAAGAATAAGGGAAGGTGAGGGCAAAGTTTGTTACTGAGTATTTAGTAATACAGATTAGCATCATCAAAACATGTCTAATAATTATTAGGAACAGGAGCCTGGTGAATAAAAAGTGAGAGTTCCTTTAAGGAGCCTTCATTTTAAGAAAGAAAACAGTAATTCAAATCCATAGCCTAGTGGACAATGTCTTGGACAGACAGAACAGGGATAACAAGCAGGTGCCCGACCATATTATACAAATGCACTGCTACAGGGACAGGCACTCCTCCTCACCCTTTGTATTAAAAAATCTAAATAGGAAATTGAAAAGTGTCTCTATAGACTATAAAATGATTTATCACAAGGTTCTTTTTTAAGAAAAGTGATTTTGCCCAGCCTATAAGACTCAGTGGTTGAACCAGGAGGTTACAGTTTGATTCCCGGTCAGGGCACATGCCTGGGTTTCGGGCTCAACCCCCAGTAGGGGGTGTGCAGGAGGCAACCGATCAGTGATTCTCATCATTAATGTTTCTATCTTTCTCTCCCTCTCCCTTCCTCTCTAAAAACAATAAAAATATATATTTTTTTAATTCCGGCTTCATTTTCCTGAGCATGTCTAGCTAGACTCACTCCTCTGTGAGTTGCAATTGTTCTAGGCGTTCCATCAACTCTTTGTTTTCTCTTTGCTTTATTTCCTTTTCTCGTCTGGTATTCATTTGTTTCAGGAGACCTTGGATATGTTCCTCTTGCTTTAAAGCTTTGCTCTCAGGACTGAATGGCCGTTTATCAAATAGGAAGGATTTCTAGAATGAACAAGAAGCAGTTTATTTATTCTAGAATACCAAAGAGCAACAAAGAATAAAAGTAATAATTCAGAAAACTAAAATCAATTCGGAAGTAGTTATTAATTTATAATATTTATAAATCATCAGCACATTGGCCAGTAACACACAGAATAATATGAATATACTCAAGAATAAATCTAGCAGCACAGACTAAAGCCCAGTGTCTGAGATGAAAAAGGACTTCGTGGAGTAGTCCAGAGCTAGTGCATACAACACAGAGAAGGAAATAAGAAGGAATTCTGAGAATGCAAAAGCATGAGCAAGGACAGTGAAGGGGTGGGAATCGGGAGAACTGAACACTTGCTCTGGGCCTGGCCATTCTGAACACTGATGATTCAACAGTGACCAAGTACTGAGACCCACAAACATCCCTGTTCTCATTGAGCCCACACCCTGGAGCAGGAGACAGACAGTGAATCAGGAGACAATACACAGATCGTGATAAGTACTATGAAGCCCTTGGCATAGCAAGTGGCTGGGTGGGAATAGGATTAAATTGGTTAGTTATTAGGGAAAGCTTTTCAGTGGAGATGAGACCCATGTTCCATATAGTAGGAACAGCGAATGCAAAGACACGAGATGAAAACTAGTTAGGCATGTTTAATAAGCAGAAAAAAGTCCATGTGGCAGAGGCACAGGGAACAAGAGAGAGTAGAAGTAAATGAGCTCAAAGAACAGGGTAGGACTTGATAGGTCAAGGTAAGTTTAAATTTTATTTTAATTCAATGGGAAGTCAGTAGATATGTTTTGATTAATCATTCTGAGAGGCTGCTGTGTGGACAATGGATTGTAGAAAGGTAAGCCTAATTAGGGAGGGTGCTGCAGAAGTTTGGCCTTATAATGTGACTTAGACTAGGGTGGTTAACACTGAAGATGAAGAAATTCTAGATCCATGTTGGAGGTAAAGGCAA
The DNA here is from genome assembly GCA_004026665.1 of Murina feae. Classification (NCBI taxonomy): domain Eukaryota; kingdom Metazoa; phylum Chordata; class Mammalia; order Chiroptera; family Vespertilionidae; genus Murina; species Murina feae. The sequence goes on from PVJC01003040.1 coordinate 71,672, forward strand.
CTGGACTTGCAGATGGTTGGGTGTGGGAGACAGAGGAGGAGGAATCTGGAATCTGGGTGTGCAACTGTCTGCCTGGTGATGCCACTTACTAAATTGGGAAAGCTGAGAGAATAGGTTAAGAAAAGGAATCAAAAATTTTGTTTTTGTCTTTTTAAGTTTAAGATATCCACAGATATATCAAATAGGAGATATTAAGTGGGCAGTAATACATGTAATGTACAACTTATATCGAAGAGGACAGAAAGATCATACCTACATCTCAAAAGCACTGTGCTCTACCTCCTTCCCTCCCTGCCACCCCTGCCTCGAAGGTTCTTCTTCTATTCAGATCTTTTCCAAACTCCTCTAGGCCCGGAGGTCTTCCCAGATCTCTGGTCTGGGTTAACTGACTCTCCTCTTTGCTCACATAGTTCCGTATTCTAAGATTATCGTAACATTTGGTATACCACACTCGTCTCTTTAAATCTGTCTCTCCCACTATCTTCTTTAGACCTCTTTCGAATGGAACCTTGTCTTATTCATCTTTGTATTCTTAGCCACCAGCACAGTGGCAAGCACATAGAAATGCATTAATAAATGTTTGACAATGAACAAAAAAATATGTATTTTATTAGATTGATGTCCAGAGTGTCAGCCTACCACTTAGATAGTGGGGAAAGGAGAAAGATTCAGACAGAAGTAAAGGTAGACATATAATGATTAAAAATATTAAAATCAGTGACAAAGCAGGTAGCTCACCTCCATCTGAAGCTGGGCTTCTCAAACTTATTGCACCCCCAGATCACCTAAGGATCTTATTCAAATGTAGCTTCCCATTCTGGAGGTCTGGAACCCTAGATTCTGCATTTCTAGCAAGCGCTCAGGTAATGCTGGTTCTCCTTTTCAATCAGCTATTCCTGGGGCAGGACTTCAGTAGACTGTCTCCTATGACCCACCCCAGCTCCTGGTTAAGAATTTCTATCATTAATAAGCATTGTAGTGATGAATAAGAACCGCATGCTGAATGTGAACGCTGTGGAGGCACAACCCACTTTTCACGTCTGCCAGTTAAAAACCAGCACAACTTGCAACATGGTGAGAAAGAATCAGGGGCCATAAACTAAACCTGACATGCTCAGGGGAGCCACCTGGCAGGTCTTACAGACTCCGTGACCAAAAGTAACCACACAGGATGGTCTGATTATAAATTTCCACCTGGGCAGGTCAGCTAGCGCATGGTCATATCCCAGGTCTATAGCTTCCTTAGCAAAGATCACCCTTTACCTTGTGAACTCTATTGTTCTTATGCATCTAGGAAATGTCAGAGTAATTTTCTTTTCCTATTCCTCAAAGGCACAACCAAGGGCACAAGACCATCAAACCCCACATTGTTATCTTGTTGCTCACATACCATCTCTATGTGCTGAGTTAATTATTAATTATCCTTTACCCACAAATGTAAAAAGTATGTATTTTTCTATTTTGCTTTTTTATCCAATCCCAGCAATTTCCCCACTTTGCTTTTTCCTGTCCCCCTAATTTACTACCAATGGGTTTCATGTAACTTTCTTTAGGTTCTCTCTTTTGATTCTAAAGTATAAAATAAGCTACAAAAGCACTATTTCTCCAGAGCATTTTCTCAGTCCTTTCAGATTTCACTCCTGGGCATATCCTCAAATTTTTGACTCAAATAAAGTCTTATGAAACTTTACTATAGGTCGGACATTCTTTGTTGGTAACAGAGCCCAAAATTCACAGAGGGGGCAGGTATTCACAATAGAAATCCTAAAAAAGGAGAGAAACAAGATGGCGGCATAGGGTAGACACCGTATATGCAGCTGTGAACAACTATTTCAGAAAAACCACGAGAAGAACACACGGACACCACTCGCACCCACAGGACGGCTGGCTGAGTGAAAATCCTACAACCAGAGAAGAGTCTGAGACTCAGAGCAGCAGCGGAAGCAAAGTACAGAGGTACGGAGGCGCGCG
>PVJC01003041.1:0-7500 GCA_004026665.1 Murina feae
ATTACATAATTGTGAAGTAGAATGTAGAAATTGTGGAGTGGAAAATCAAGTTTTGGGTTTGTTTTTTTCTCTTCTTAAATGGTGAAATGCACCACATTGAGAATTATTATGGCTTGTATTTCAGGAGCATTAACAGTTCAGTTGCCACTAAACCTCTTCTGCAGTTGCTCCCTTCCATAGACTACTGGTCGTTGTCTGACCCCATCCCTGCCAACACTTGCCCCCCTCACACACCCCCCCACCCCCCACACACACCTGTTAGAAGACGGCAGGGGTGTCAGTCTTGTTTTTTATGTGCCTCCTATGTAGATCTGTATTGAATCCTGTGCTGTTTTCTCCCATCTGTTTATAAGGCTTGGATACCAAATTTGGCCTCAGTCTTTAAAATTCCTTTAAGCCCAATTCATTCTTTTGACAAAGAACTTCTGAACTTCAAATTTTCTTTTCCTTCTGGAGTAAGAATGCCCCATACTCCTACATTCCATGCATAGCTCATTTCTTGGCTCCCGTGGTATTTCTATCTCATTATCCACTGGCTTAGGTCACCTTTCCATTTTGATCCTTCTTTAGTCTTTTATTTGTTTATTAGCTACTCAAGGCAATTCAAGGAAGCAAAAATAATGTCTGATATTTATATAGGGTATGGTATATGCCAGGTACTTTCTAAGAGCTTTACCGAACATTTTATCCTCAGAACAACTTTATGAGACAAAGTAATATCGATATCCACATTTACAAAGGAGGAAACCAAGATCTAAAGTGACTTGCCTCAGGCTCAGCAGTTAGTAGCTACAATATGATTCCAGAGTCCATACTCTTAACAATTATGCTACACTGCCTCCCTAGGAAAATGATTGTTTTGCCACATAATTCTGTGTTGTTTTATAACTGGAAATGTATACTTCTTAATCCTCTTCCCTTTTTTGACTCTTGTATGGTTGAATAGTTTGCATGAGTCAGAAAGCTTTTAAGTCAACACAGTAGTTCACAAATGTTATTGTCTGGATACAAACTCATCAAATTTCCCAGTTTATCCAAAAAGAGGTCTTATTTTTTTTGTAACTCTCAGACTTTTAAGTACTTACCTAATTCATTTACTGATGTCACATAGCATCACATGTCTTTATGAAAAGGAGTCTTAATATATAAGTACTTAACCTTTACTTAATGATGAGCTTTTAAATTGTTATTGTGCTGGCATAATTAGGTGTAACAGCTAAAATGCTTTGTGTGTATAGGTATAAAAAGAAAGCAATGTGATCTAGGACTGACAGTAAAGCTGTATCCAGGAAAAAAAATCCTATGTAAGGTTGAAATTGAATGTGGTAACTGCAATTATCTAAAAGGAAGTCTATTACCTTATGAGAAAACTGTCAAAATAATGGTTGGATACTCCCACAAATTGTACAGCAAATCAATAAAACCAATATTACGTCACGGTTTAAGAATTTAGGAATTTCACTTTCTCCTAATTCATGAAAGGATGCTAATGTATTTAATAATGAGGTAATTATAAGGTTTATTTTCTAACTTTTTTCAGATTAAATATTTTTGCTTGAGAAACTTGATGAACAATGTTCTTGGAAAATAAACAATAGTATTTATGTATTAATCAAGTAAAAATACCCAGATAATAAGAGCTTATTTCTTTTGCCTTTCAAGGATATAAAATGCAGCATCTTGAGTAGATCTCTTTTGTTGGTGGCAGATAACTTCTGCTTCATTCAGGACCCATGCCTTTATCTTTTGGGTTATAGTTGATCTGTGCTATCACTGTACAAAAATTAGTCTTTGAATTTTAATGGGAATTGCCAAATGAATCTTGCTAAAACTAAATAGATATGTAGGTAAAGGATTCATCTTCACTAAGCCACCTATTCTTCAACTTCTCATTTTTATCCTTTATTCTGAGAAGACAGTTTATATAACTAACACAGGAATGATTTTTGGTGGACCATGTTCCTTGTCTTAGTTTACCCTTTGATCTTACATTGATAAATATTAGTTGACTTGAATTACATGTTTTGTTGATAATTTGTCTACTATTTACTTATGACTCCAGAATTGAGAGGATATTAAGGAAATTTGTATGTAACATGTAAAATATTTGAATAGAACTTTATTGTTTAAAAAGAATTTGATGTTTTATTTGACCTATAAAACACCTCCCTTTTTAGCTTTTAAGTTTTAATATATTAGTTTCTGTGTAAAATATAGTGTTAAAATATTTATATACCTTACAAAGTGATACCTACAGTAAGTCTAGTAACTATCTGTCATTGTATCTCTAGTATTACGATATTATTGACTTTATTCCTATGCTGTATATTATATACCTGTGACCTGTTTTATAACTGGAAGCTTGTATTCCTTAGTCCCCTTCACTTTTTCAGCCCATGGCTATACACAACTCTTTGACATAGATAAGGCAAATGTTTTTTTTGTGTTTTTATGTATGATAAATAGAAGCTTGGGATAAATGACCGGCCTCGTAACACAGTTAGAAAGGGCAAGAGCTGGGACTTGAAATTGTATCGCCCACACCCAAATTCTCTTCTACTTAACCTCATTATATATCTAAAATTCACAAAGGAATGAGCAAAAGCAGTGAGCAAGTGAAAGGACCTAGGTTTTTTGATTTCAGAGTGTTGTTCTTTACATCATTTCATGAACAGCATTGTTTAGAGATTGTCCAGGTGCTTAGTTAATCTGTTAATGTCAGCAGAGTTTATCTTCTTCCTGCCTAAATTTCATCTGTTACGATCTGTATGTATTTCCACATGTTGAGTTAGAATCCCAATTTGATTGTTTACTAGCTTTCACCTTGGGTAACTTCTTCAGGAGCCATAGTTTGTGTTTTAAAACTGGAAAGCAACATCTGTTTTTCACTATTATATAGATTAAAGGTAATTTTGTAAAGTGCCTAGCATGGTGCTTGGCACATAGTAGCTACTCAAATAATAGTGATTTTTATAGTGATGGGCAGTTGTATTCCAATAAATAGTCACCTGAAACATATGAAAAAAAAATAATTTACCCCTCATCTTCTTTAAGGACTCTTAAAATTTGAATTCTCTGATAATTTTGGAAATCCTGAAACTTCCTGAAATACTTTTTATGATGCTGTGTAATGGGAGAAATTAATTATGGTCTTATCAAAGCTGCATAGGATGGGAGAAGGAACTCAATTTCTCAAATTGTTTTTCTAATTTATTTGATCTCATAATAACAAAACAACAGCATATGTGTCATCTACCTATATACATGTTCTATGGAAATGTACAACTTTTTTTTGCTATAATTACTTGTATAAGTTACACTTTATACATTCTTTTAACTAATACTCTTCAAAAACAAGCATCGTTGTTGTTTTTGGTGGTTAATGGAAGGGTTAAATTTCTCATGAGGTCATTTCTTTGAGGGCAGTTTTTACTTCTGTGAGGGATAGTTTTATATTAACAGAAAAGGTGCAAAGATAATAAGTTCTCCTTATACCTGCCACTCAGTTTTAGTTGCTCCAAATGTTATAATATTACATTACTGTGGAATATTTGTCAACACTAAGACAAATATTTATCAAATAATTGTTGCATTACTATTAACCAAATTTCCGACTTTATTTGAACTTCATCACTTTTTCTTTTCTTTATTGATTAAGGTATTACATACGTGTCCTTATCCCCCTACTTCCCTCCACCCCCCCACACATGCCCTCACCCCCCTGTTGTCTGTGTCCATTGGTTATGCTTATGTGCATGCATGGGTACAAGTCCTTTGGTTGATCTCTCCCCTTTCCCCCACCCTCTCCTACCTTCCCTCTAAGGTTTGATGGGCTGATCGATGCTTCTCTGACTCTGGATATGTTTTTCTTCATCAGTTTATGTTGTTCATTATATTGCATAAATGAATGAGATAATGTGATATATATCTTTATCTTACTGGCTTATGTCACTTAGCATAATGTTCTCCAGTTCCATCCATGCTATTTCAAATGGTAAGAATTCCTTCTTTTTTACCCCAGCGTAGTATTCCATTGTGTAGATGTACCATAGTTTTTTAATCCTCTCTGCTGATGGGCACTTAGGCTGTTTCCAAATCTTAGCTATGGTGAATTGTGCTGCTATGAATATAGGGGTGCATATATCCTTTCTGATTGGTGTTTCTGGTTTCTTGGGATATATTCCTACAAGTGGGATCACTGGGTCAAATGGGAGTTCTATTTTTAGTTTTTTGAGGAAACTCCATACTATTCTCCACAGTGGCTGCACTAGTCTGCATTCCCACCAGCAGTGCAGGAGGGTTCCTTTTTCTCTGGATCCTCGCAAGCACTTGTCATTTGTTTTGTTGATGATAGCCATTCTGACAGGTGTGAAATGGTACCAAATTGTCGTTTTGATTTTCATCTCTTGGATGATTAGTGACTTTGAGCATGTTTTCATATGTCTCTGGGCCTTCCTTCTGTCTTCTTTCAAAAAGTATCTATTTAAGTCCATTGCCCATGTTTTGATTGGGTTGTTTATCTTCCTATTGTTAAGTTGTATGAGTTCTCTGTAAATATTGGAGATTAAACCCTTATCAATGATATCATTGGCAAATATGTTCTTCCATGAAGTGGGCTTTCTTGCTGTTTTGTTGATGGTTTCTTTTGGTGTGCAGAAGCTTTTTATTTTGATGTAGTCCAATTTGTTTATTTTCTCTTTAGTTTCCATTGCCCTAGGAGTGGTATCAGTAAAGAAATTGCTTCAGCATACGTCTGAGATTTTGCTGCCTTTGGATTTCTCTAGTATTTTTATGGTTTCCTGTCTTATGTTTAAGTCCTTTATCCACTTTGACTTTATTTTTGTGTATGGTATAAGTTGGTGGTCCAGTTTCTTTCTTTCTTTCTTTCTTTCTTTTTTTTTTTTTTTGCATGTATCTGTCCAATTTTCCCAACACCATTTATTGAAGAGACTGTCTTGACTCCATTGTATGTTCTTGCCTTCTTTGTCAAGTATTAATTGAGCATAGTGGTTTGGGTCGATTTCTGGGTTCTCTATTTTATTCCATTGATCTATATGTCTGTTCTTGTGCCAGTACCAGGCAGTTTTGAGAACAGTGGCTTTGTAATACAGCTTAATATCTGGTATTGAGATCCCACCTACTTTGTTCTTCTTTCTCAGGATTTCTGCAGCTATGCGGGGTCTTTTTTTATTCCAGATGAATTTTTGGAGACTTCGTTCTAGGTCTGTGAAATATGCCATTGGTATTTTAATGGGGAGTGCATTGAATCTATAGATTGCTTTCAGTACTATGGACTTTTTAATGATGTTGATTCTACCAAAACATGAACATGGTATATTATTCCATTTGTTTATGTCTTCCTCTATCTCTTTTTACAGTGTCCTGTAATTTTCTGAGTACAGGTCTTTAGTTAAATTTATTCCTAGGTATCTTAATTGTTTTGGTGTGATGGTAAATGGGATTGCTCTTTTAGTCTCTCTTTATGTAAGTTCACTAAATGCCATAGACTTTTTGGCGTTAATTTTGTATCCTGCTACATTGCCAAATTCATTTATTAAGTCTAATGATTTTTTGATGGAGTCTTTAGGGTTTTCTATGTACAGTATCCTGTGAATAAGGGCAGTTTTACTACTTCTTTTCCAATTTGATGCCTTTCATTTCTTCTTGTTTGATTGCCATGGCTAGTACTTCCAGTACTATGTTGAACAGGAGTGGTGAGAGTGGGCATCCCTAACTTGTTCCTGTTCTTAGGGGAAATGGTTTTAGTTTTTGCTCATTGAGTATGATGTTGGCTGTTTATCCTGAGGATGCAAGGATGGTACAATATCCACAAATCAATAAATGTGATACATCACATATACAAATTGAGAGATAAAAATCACATAAGCATATAAATTGATGCAGGAAAAGCATTTGACAAAATCCAGCACCATTTCTTGATAAAAACTCTCTGCAAGGTGGGAATAGAAGGATCATACCTCAGCATAATAAAAGCCATATATGACAAACCCACATCCAACATCATACTCAATGGGAATTTCATCACATTCCCATTAATGGCCTTTTTCTGATCCAGGATCCAACCCAGAATCTCACATTGTGTTTAGTTGTCATGTCTCCCAAGTCTGCTCTGGTGTGTGATGGTTATTCAGTCTTGCCTTGTTTCAGATGACCATGATGGTTTTGAGGAGCATTGATCAGGTATTCTATGTAACATGTCTCGGTTTGAGTTTGTCTGAGGTTTTTTTTTACAGTTAGACCGGATTTTAGGTTTTAGAAAAGACCACAGACGTGAAGTTCCCTTAACATATCATATCAGAGGGTACATGATGCTAACATAACATATTCCACATTTTGTTAACCTTAATCTCTGGTTAAGGAAGTCTTTGCCAGAGCTCTCCACTGTAAAGTTGTTCTTTTTCCCTTCCCATACAGTCTGTTCTTTGGAAGCAAGTCACTACATTTAGCCCTCACTCAAATTGAGGGACATCAAACTCTACCTTCTGGAAGGAGGAGGAGTGTATAGATGTATCATTTGAAATTCTTCTAAAGAAGTTTTATCTCTTCTCTTTATTTATTTATTCAATCATTTACATATATATATATAAATTATTACATATTTTATTTTTTACTTTGTGTTATAATCTCACTAGATATCTTTTATTTAGATTTAGGACTTAAATTTATGCCACCCATTCTAATCTTTTGTTTGTTTTTTTATTCCACTCTCCTTTTTTTCTCCTCTCTGTATTACCCATAAATGAGTAGACATATGTCCTTGTCTGTCATTCATCTAAATGATGACATTATTTAACATCAGTCCCATATAAAACCCTCTGCAGATGACTGACAAATTCCCTCTGGTTACATACTCTTCTTCATAAAAAGAGGCCTGCCAATTTTATAATAGGTATCAAAAATAAATTTTCTCAGTCTGATCTAAATTTTCACAAACCTGTTTTATTTGTTAACAAACACCTTTTGGTTTGTTATTGCAAATCCACTTGTTTTGATTATAAGGGGCAATATTTTTGAAATGAAGAAATCAAAATAAAGGTGAATTTTTTAAACACCTGGACCCAATTTTGGTTCTTTTTCATGTTTCAATCACCCCTCTTCCATAAATTATCGAAACACTGGTCAGTTGGTGAATACCTGTGTTCCCATTGGGTGGGCAGAGCACCGAGTATGGCCTACTTGATTGTTTTTAAATTATTTCTTCTTTCAGTCTTAGATTTTTGCATTTCCATTGTAGCTGTTCCTATTGTGTTTTCAGACTACTGATGAACTTTTGGACAAGAAAACTATGGCTTGTTTAAGAGCATTCCTTTCAGCGGTATTTTGTCCATTTAGTCAGTTTAGATTTTAGCAGCAGGGAGAGATCTTTCTGTCTCTGGGGATGAATGAAGTGGACTGCACCATTCTCAAAGCCATTTCTCTGTTGCCTGTTTGAGTTAGCACTGGCCTCATGGTGTCCTTGTCTGGGGCAGCTGGCCTGGC
>PVJC01003041.1:13017-73789 GCA_004026665.1 Murina feae
GACCTGTTTGCCCCTCACTGTCTACCCACCCCCTTCCAGCCTGGTTGCCACCAACTGCACTCCTGCCAGCCTGGTCACCCCTCATTCTCCCCCTGCCAGCCTGGTCACCCCATGCAGCCTGCTGCTCAGTCGTTTGGTTGTCCCTCACTAACCCCCCTGCCGGCCTTGTCACCCCACTCAGCCTGTTCGGTCATCTTGTAAAAATTATTTCTTATCTCCTTGGGGTGAATATAAGAATAAGCCTAAATATTCACTTAAAAGCCCCATATGCTTAAAGATAGCATTGAGGAAAGGTGGCATCTTTTTAAAATGCTATGCTAAATATTTCTTTTTCAGATTTTTTAAAATGTATCATGGTTCCTAGTCTTCCCATTCTGCTCAATCTCCTGTCAACAGATCACAAAGCAATAATCTATCAAGTGCCAAATGATTGGTAGACACAATGACTTCACTCCAGTCCATAATAAGCATTGGAAAATTAAGGGGAAAATTTATGGGAGGAGGTGAGAATTGAACTGGGCTCTGAAGTTTTGGCCTGGGCTAAAAGTACATTCTCGATTTGGAGGATGGAGTTGAGGGTGGGTGGGAGAGGTGGAATTGAGTATAGTTCTGCCATTAATCAGGTGTTTGATAAATATTTGTCAAATGTATGTTGAGAAAGAGTCAATGGTATGGAGTGATTATAGAGCTGTAAGTTGCCTGAGACAAGAATCTGTCAGTGTGAATCCTCATGCTTTGGAGATATTGTCCTCTTGCCCTTACCTAATGCTTTTTAAATTTGATGACTCTAGTTCAAGATTATGTGCTAGTTAGAGAGCAGAATTTAATGTGTCCCTATAGGATTCCCTAATGTTAAAAGATGTTTCTTATTCACATTGTCAAATGGGATCAGACGGCTTTAAAAATCACTTCTGTGCAGTGGGAGAGCTAGTGGGCTGCCTGGAATTCTTGAGGCATAGTTCCAACTGTGCAAGAGTAAGTAGGCTCTTGTGGGCCACTGGCAATATCGAAATTATCCAGAGAAGACTAACAGGCCAACTCCTGTGGACATCTAACTTGGGACATTCCTGACCTTGATGTCCAAAGGCCTTAAACCAGCACTCAAAGGAAAGATTACATTTTAGCTGGTATTTTTAGGCCTTGCTCAGCCTCTGGAGCAGCCACGTGAGGAGGCAAATCTCTGAGTGTACGCAGAGAGTCCTGCCAACAGTAGCTGCCTTCCCCATCCAGCTGTTCGACCACAGGGATTGTTTTTCTTCAGTGGAGGGCGAAGTAGGTTCTAATACCCTCCATCTGTCTGCACATTGAAAGGCTTTTCTTTCAATATGGCCTATCTTGTCTCTGTCCCTGTATTTTTCCCTCACTTCATCCTTCTGTCCTGACTGCTGCCACCGAATGTACAGTCAGCCTCATGTTCGTCAATTACCATGCTTACACCTATTTGCGGCCTTGAATCAGGGGTCCCTAATATATATGGTCTTGTCTTTGTCTTGGTTCAGCTATAACTTCATCAAAATGCACTCTTTGTAGTGGGTAGGACTTGCAGGACGTTAAAAGTACAGAGGGTTCATCTGCTTACTTGCCTCACTTCCTTTCAGCGGCAGTTGGCCAGTTACCTGAGCTGAGGAAAGGAAGAGTTATAAAAGTGTGTGTGATGTCAGTGCTTTTATTTTGGGGGGTTGGGGAGGTCTTCGCTTGATTGCTGGTGCTTGAAATGTCCTGAGTTAGGGGGAGAAAAATCCTTTTCTTTTCTTTGATATAGGTAAGACTTAGCATACACCCTCACTCCTCCCCACCCCATGGTGTGATAACACTTAAGCTAATGCACAGGAACATGTAAGGGGCTTCTACCAGGTTTTTTTCAGAGAACAGTTTTGATGATGGATTGTGTCCTAGGGCATCGTAAAGGGGTGGGGCAGGGAAGGCTATAAGGAGAGATAATCCAGCATTATCAAATTTTGCCTGTTGAACAGATTCACTGCTGGCTGTCTCTCCAAGGCTGTGGCAAACTATACTTGGTTAGGGCAGGCTCCGGACTCCGTACACATTTTATACAGTCTTTCTTTTTTTACTCTCTTGACAATGGAAAATAAAGAGTGATCTACTTATTGATAATGTAATGTTGGGATGCAGAAATCAGACCACACCATGATCTAACACCAATCAAAGCAACAGTAGAACTGTAAGAGCTGAAGCCTAAAATGGCATGTTAAGTGCTTTTCCTTTGCTATTTTATTTCATCTCCATAGAAGCCTGCAGAGTAAGTGCCAGTGTTATGCTCTTTTACAGACACGGGGGCTGAGGGCCACAGACATTAATTAACTTGTTGAGACAACATAGCTAGTAGATGGAAGAGCCAGTCCTCAAACCAAGCCTGTGTGATTCTAGGCTGTGCTCCATAACCACTATCCTATGTTGCCTCTCCATTTCAAAGTGTGAGACTGCATAGCATTCTGAGTTCACCTTGTTTTAGAAAGTAGGTTGTGTTTTTCTATTTTTAGTTTTGGTTTAATGAATTTATTGGGGTGACGTTGGTTAATAAAATTATTTAGGTTTCAGGTGTACAGTTTCATCATACATCATCTGTATATTGTGTGTTTACCACCCCAAGTCAAGTCTCCCTGCATCACCATTTATCTATCCCTTTCCCCCTGATAATCAACATACTGTTGTCTGTGTCTATGAGTTTTGTTTTGTTTTATTACTCCCTTCACCTTTTTCACCCAGCATCCCCAAACATGTTCTCCTCTAACATGTCAGTCTGTTTTCTGTATGTGTGAATCTGTTTCTATTTTGTTAGCTCTTTTTTGTCATTAGATCCCATATATGAGTGAAATCATATGGGACTTGTCTTTCTCTGACTGGCTTATTTCACTTAGTATAATAGTCTCCAGATCGAGATCCATCCATGCTGTTGCTAAAGGTAAGATTTCCTTCTTTTTATGGCTGAGTAGTATTCCATTGTATAAATGTACCACAGCTTCCTAACCTACTCATCTACTGATGGACACTTGGGCCGCTTCCAAATCTTGACTATTGTTAAAAAAAATCTGCAATGAACATAGGGGTGCATATATTCCTTTGAATTAATGTTTCAGGTTTCTTCATATATATTCCCAGAAGTGGAATCACTAGGTCATAAGGCAGTTCTATTTTTAGTTTTTTGAGGTAGCTTCATACTCTTTTCCACAGTGGCTATACCAATCTGCATTTTCTTCACATCCTCGCCAACCCTTGTTATTTGTTGCTTTTATTGATGATAGCCATCCTGACAGGTATGAGGTGATACCTCATTGTGGATTTAATTTGTATTTCTCTGATGACTAGTGGCATTGAGCATCTTTTCACATGATGTTGGCCATCTGAATGTCCTCTTTGGAGAAGTGTCTTTTCTGGTCCTTTGCTTATTTTTTAATTGGGGTGTTTTATTATTTTTTTGGTGTTGAATTGTATAGATTATTTTATAGGTTTTGGATATTAACCCCTTATCAGATGTATCATTGGTGAATATGTTCTCCCAGTCATGGGGTTGTCTTTTCATTTTGTTGATGGGTTTCCTTTGCAGTGCAAAAACTTTTTAGTTTGATGTAGTCCCATTTGTTTATTTTTCATTTTGTTTTTCTTGCCACAGGAGATATATCAGAAAAAATATTCCTATGAGAAATGTCTGAGATTTTATTGCCTGTATTTTCTTCTGGTTTTTTAATGGTTTCAAGTCTAACATTTAAGTCTTTAATCCATTTTGCATTTATTCTTGTGTATGGTGTAAGAAGGTGATCTAGTTTCACTTTTTTGTACATATTTGTTCAGTTTTCTTAGCACCACTCATTGACTATCCTTACCCTATTGTATATTCTTGCCTCCTTTGTCAAATATTAATTGACCATAAAGATATGAGTTTATTTCTGGGCTCTGTATTCTTTTCCATTGATCTGTCTGTCTGTTTTTATGATAATACTAAGCTGTTTGTAATTACTATGGCCTTGTATTATGGTTTTATATCAGGAAGCATGATTCCTCCAACTTTGTTCTTTTTTTTTCTGAAGATTGCTGTGGCTATTCAGGGTGTTTTGTGGTTCCATGTAAATTTTTGGAATATTTGTTCTAGTTCTATGAAATATGCCATTGGTATCTTGATAAGAATTGTGTTGAATATATAGGTTGCTTTGGGTAATAAGGATGATTTAATGATGTTAATACTTCCAATCCATGAACATGGTATATGTTTCCACTTTTTCTGTATCTTCTTCAATTTCTTTCTTTAATGTCTTATAATTTTCCAAATACAGGTCTTTTACATCCTTAGTTAAATTTTTTCCAGGTATTTTATTTTATTTTATTTTATTTTTTATGCAGTTGTAAATGGAATTGTTTTCTTTAGTTTCTTTTTCTGATAGTTTATTATTGGTGTATTAAAAAAGCAACTGATTTCTGGATATTTATTTTGTATCCTGCTACTTTACTGAATTCATTTATCAGTTCTAGTAGTTTTGGGGTGGAATCTTTAGGGTTCTCTACATATAGTATCATGTCACCTGCAAATAATGACACTTTTACTTATTTTCCCATTTGAATGCCTTTATTTTCTTTTTCTTGTCTATTGACTGTGGCTAGGATTTCCAGTACTATGTTGAATAAGAGTGGAGAAAACAAACATCCTTGTCTTTTTTCTCCATCTTAAAGTAAACACTTGTAGTTTTTGTCAATTGAGTATGACATTGTCTGTGGATTTGCCATATGTGGCTTTTATTACATTGAGGCATGTGAAGAATGAGCAGAATAGTTTTGGAAAAAACAAAAATAAAATTTAGAAATGGGATAATTGTCTTTGAAGTTAAAAACTCATTACATGAATGACGTATTAGGTTAGAACAAAAATTAATGAACTATATGATAGATTTAAGGAAAACATTTTTAATATAAACACCAGAGATAAAGAGAGCAGGAAACATAGGGGATAGAGTAAGGCTTTCCAATACATTTGATATAGTGTTCCAGAGTGACTAAATGAAGGAGGCCAATGCTATAATGGCTCAAAATTTTAAAAACTTGTTTAAGTCTTTTATCATTAGGTTCATGAAAAATAGCGAATTCCAAACAGGTTAAATAAAAAGTGCCACACTTAGGTGCACAGTGATGAAACTATTGATTATCAAAGAGTAATCTAAAAAGAACCAGAGATAAGAGACAAATTACTTAGAAAAGGGATTACTGTCAGATTGGTAGTAGAGGTTTTATCAGTAACAGATGTTAATAAAGAAAGAAACAAACAAACAAACAAAAAAAACAACCAGATGTTAAGAGACAATGGAATCATATCTTCAAAGGGTTGAAGTAAAATGACAGTCTATAATTCAATACCCAGCTATATTATCATTCAAGAGGGAGAATGAAGTAAAGATATTTTCAGGCAAGGCAAGACTAAGAGATTTTACTACTCAGTAAACCCAGCTGAAATAACTAATAAATGTGGTGCATTGGTAGCAATATCCAATTTCTAGATCTTGAATCAGCAAGTGGAAATTAAGAAGCAATGCTGAAAAAGGAAATTGGTGACATGCTGATAAATCTAAATAAAAACAAGCATTGGATGTTTTAAAAAATGGAAAGACTGTATTAGTCAAGGTTCTCCAGAGAAACAGAATGATAGGGTGTGTATGTTGTGCGTGTATATGTATGCGTGCATGTGTGTGTGTGCACACACGTGTGTAGAGCAAGAGGGATGGAGGAGAGATTTATTACAAGAAATTGGCTTCCATGATCAGAGAAACTGATAATTTCTAAGCTTTACAGTTGGCAAGCTGGAGATTCAGGAAAGCCAATGGATTAAGTCCAGTCTAAAGGGCTGCTGGCTTGAGGTTCAGGAGAAGCCAATATAAAGGCAGGCAAATACTAATGCTCCGCATGAAGGTCATCAGGCATAAAGACTTTTTTTCTACTCAGTCTTTTTGTCCTAGTTAGGCCTTTAAGTGAGCAGATAAGGCTCACCTATTTAAACAGGGCCATTTGCGTTTTTCCCAGTCTACTGATTCAACTGTTAATCTCATCCAGAAATACTCTTGCAGACACACCCAGAATAACCTTTGACCAAATTTTTAGGCCTCATCTGGCCCAGTTAAGTTGGCATAAAGTTAACCATCTCAAAATTAACTGGTAAATTGTTTCTTTGGACAAGTTGTTTGGTCAAAAATAATAAATACAATCACATGTAGGTTGATCAGGGAGTGGGGGCTTCCTGATTGGAGTAAGTGCATTCTAAGCTGTTTAGAACTTTTTTGGAGAGGACTTCTAAAGAAATAGACATAAACTGTATTATTTGCAAGTGAATAAAAAGCAAAATGAGGAATAAAGAAAATTTAATCAACTTGAAGGTAGTAGTAAATGGAAAAGAGAGAAGGGACGAGAATGGTTAGCAGAACATGGGAAATAAGAGGGTAAACATAATTCTGAATGTGTCAGTTTCAAGTAGATAATTTCATACCTTTAGTTTGGAAAAATTAGTAATGATATAGATTTAAATGCTACAACTAAAAATCTTGAGCTCTGGCTGGGTGGCTCAGTTGGCTGGAGCATTATTCCCTACACCAAAAAAATTTCAGATTCAATTCCTAGTCAGTGCACTTACCTAGGTTGCAGGTTTGCTCCCTGGTCGGGGCAACTACAGTAGATTGGTGCTTCTCTCACAATGATATCTCTTTCACCCTCTTCCTCTTCCCACCCCCTTCCTCTCTCTTTAAAAATCAATGAAAACATATCCTTAGTGTTTTATTAAGCCGTCGAAGAATTAAAGATTGAGCCAGATTGAAAAATCAGCCTGGCTTTATTAGGAGCAAATGGGCGAGTTCACCGACCTGGAAGGGAGCGAGACCGGTGGAGCCGCGCCCTAACCGAACTGGGCTGCGATTTTAAGGCCTGGGGCAGGTAAGGGAGGAGAGGAGTTTGGTAGGAGGAAGTGGTCCTTGGAAGGAATGGAGCTTCCCCCACTGGGTGCTGCTGGCGCCAGGGGCTATGGATGAGCAAGCAGTTCCAGGATCTCACCATTGTTGCTGCTTAAGGTCAGGGCTTAAGGTCAGGGACCTGGGGTAGAGGATGATCTATGACTCCCTCGGCCAGGTGAATGCTTGGACAGCTTGGACACTTAGGTGAGGATTAAAAAATATATATTGACCTACTTGATATACCTAAAACCTGTACCTTAAAAATAGGAGATTCAATATGTTTTAAAATATATTTTCATTGATTTCAGAGAGGAAAGAAGAGGGAGAGATGGAAACATCAATGGTGAGAATCCTGGATCGGCTGCCTCCTGCACGCCCCCTACTGGGGATCGAGCCCACAACCCAGACATGTGCTCTTGACTGGAATCAAACCTGGGGCCCTTCAGTTTGCAGGCCGATGCTCTATCCAGCTAGGGCAATTCAGTGGTTTTTTAAAGACACAAAACATTTGTAAAAACTGTTTGCATATAAAAACACAAAGGAAGTAAAATACCCCAGAATTAACATAAACATTACATACTTTGACCATGATATAATCAAATTAGAAATATAAAATTTGAAATACTTTTAAAAATCATTTATTGGTCAAAGATGAAATTATGGAAACTATAACATGTTTATAAATGACAACACAACTTTTGGCTTGTAATTAAAGCAGAATTAATTATAAAGCAAGAAAAATTATAGACATTATTATTTTTTATTTATTTATTTTTTTTTGCGGGGTAACTAGTTTATTCAAACTGTTGGACAGAGCTCCCACAATGGAAGTTGAGCCTTGGAGATGAACAGGGTGGGAATGACTAGGTATCAGAAGGTAAAGGAGCTTAGCTGAGCAGTAGGAGCAGTATTAGGACCAGGTCAAGCAGGAGAGGCCAGTCCCCATAGAGCCCAGCTCCATTCATGGCCTCCGCATAGGACCTGGCCACCACCTCGTTGGGGTTACCCTGGGCCGAGTCACACCACATCTAGATCCCGCGGCCACTGCCTCGGCTGTAGTTGCTGACTTTGAAGGAGTGACTCTAGATTTCATTGCACAGAGCAGCAGCTTGAGGAAGTAGAAGTCAAAATGGTGGCAGGCAGCCTTCACGGGGCACTCATTCGACTCCAAGGTCCAGTTCCAGCCCTTGTGCCAGTTACTCTTGCAGGGGTAGGAGGTGCGGCAGTCTTCCCATCAGGTCTCATAGCCCTCTTTGCACAGGGGTACATTCAGGATCCTCTCTGTGCCAGCTTAGGTTCCCCTCCTGGGTCCAGGGCCCCAGGTTGGGGGAGCACTCATACAGGCAGGTGTCCTGGAGGCAGTGGCGCTTGCAGGCGGGTGTCATCAGGCCGCAGGGGTCCCAATTGAATTTGTACAGGTAAGAGACATCTTTATGGCTTCCTGGCTGGTGTTGGCAGAGCAGGCATTCTTCCAGGGACTGCACTGCTTATGCAGCTGGTCCTCCGGGCTTGGCTTTTCCTTGTGGTGCTTGGCATCCATGCAGACATTGAGAAGCTCAGTCCTGGGCCCAAACTTTGCCCTCCCCCACACCACAAGGAGCCACAGCTGTGTTGTCATCATTCGAGCCACGTCAGACCCTGAAGGAAGAGCTATAGTCAGTGATTTGTAGAGATTATTATACTAAGTGAAATAAGCCAAATAGAAAGGCAAATGCCATATGATCTCACTTATATGTGGAATCTAATGAACAAAATAAACTGATGAACAAATTGGAAACAGAGGCATGGATACCTGGAACAGACTGACAGCTGTGAGGAGGGGAGGGAGGAACTAGATGAAAGAAGGTGAAGGGATTAGCCAAAGAGTTTATATGCATAACCCATAGACACAGACAATAGTGTGGTGATGGCCAGAGGGAAGGGGATGCAGGGTCTGGGTGGATGTGGGCCAAGGGCAGGTGGGGGCAGGGTGGAGAAGGGGACATCTGTAAGAGTGTCAACAATTTAAAAAAAGTATATGCTAAAATCAAACATTGAAAATTGATTCAATAAAAATAGTTAGCAAGAGAATAATGTAGCAAATTCAAAGTAGAAAGCAGGGAGATAATGATCACAAAAACATAAATGAAATGTAATAGTAGAGAGAATCAACAAAACCAAAGTTTGCTTCTGGAACATAGTAATAAATCAGCATCTAGGAAGACTGATACATTTAAAAAGTTTATAAAAATTAATATTAGAGTATTCAAAGTAAATTTAATTGCAGATCCAGAAATTAAATCAAAGTGGTGGGTGGGTAGATGTTTATTATATCAGCCTTCAGACTTCTTTTTGTTAGAAATATTTCACAGTTAAAAATAGCAAAATCTTTCTTTAGGTATTGTGCCTTAGTCCAGGCGTTGCCTGTTGCCTGTCCTCTAGCTTTAACAGTTACCAGCTCTCTCACCCGTTCTTGTGAATCTGGCTCCACGCGACTCATGCATTCCTGCTTTGTACATGCTTGGTAGGAAGCTGAAGCAGTAACAGCTAACCTAGGAAATCAACATAATAAATGCCTCTGGCAGAGGTTAGGGAAAACAAGACTCCTGTCCATGAATGGTCAAAAAGATGGGTGAAAATGGACAAAGATAGTAACTGGCCCCAGGGATAGCTTCACTGAAAGGCACAGGCTTTCTTGAGTCCTCTCATTCCCACCCTCTCAGGATTCTCCAATTGCCTTTCCTTATCTGGTTGATGTTATTGTTCATCCCTTTTGCAGTTCCAAAGCTTCAGAATATGTGTGTAAAATTAAATGTGCACTCTCTGGCTTCATCTGAGATGCAGGCATACTTTTTGCATGAATGTGGACTCAATGTATAGTTTTTACTATTCAATTTTAAATGACTGACTTCCTCTCTCAAGCTTCCTTAGATTTGAATAGTGTTCTATTCAATACATTCAAAGCATTTTTTAAAAGTTTATTGGCTATGATTCTTAAGTCTGATAAGCACACTATTCTCAAGTTTATATTGTGAGGAAAATTATGATGTCATCAGTTTCTTTTTTCTTTAATATTTCCCTTTCTTCCCTCATAAAATAAATGACCTAATTTTCTTATGTCCGAGAGTATTGTTCCTCTTCTTTTTTAAAAGGAGCCTTTGTTTTATTATTTTAGTTGGTTATGAGGTCTGTAATTTTCCGTAGGATAACACTTTTGGTTATGCTGTGTGACCATTTAGATCACGTGTGGGGAACATTTTTCCTGCCAAGGGCCATTGGGATATTTATCATTCACAGGCCATACAGGATTATCCACTTAAAAATTAGCCTGCCTTCCTGACCGGTTTGGCTCAGTGGATAGGGCGTCAGCCTGTGGACTGAAGGGTCCCAGGTTCGATTCCAGTCAAGGACATGTACCTTGGTTGCGGGCACATCCCCAGTGGGAGGTATGCAGGAGGCAGCTGATCGATGTTTCTCTCTCATTGATGTTTCTAACTCTCTCTTTCCCTTCTGCTCTGTAAAAAATCAATAATATATCAATAATATATATAAAATAGCCTGCTATCTTTGGTCATACATTTAATTAACTCACCCCTGATGCCTAATGATTTTGTGGGCCTTATATGGCCTTTGGGCCAGACGTTCCCCACCACTATATGGATTAACAGTTTTTCCTCACATGTTATGGGGTCTGGGAGTTAGCAGTGTAGTGTCTTAGCAATGATCAGGTACAGATACAAGTGGAGAAGGTGCTATTGTTTCCTTGAGACACTGGGGGCATCATGGGTAACCTAAAAGAATGTGTCTGTCATTACTATCTGGTGACTGAGTGGCAAACTAGAGAGAGTAAGTCCCCTGAGAGAAGGTGACCAAATGTCTGATCACTGCTCGGGTCTCTCAGATTCAGTGAGGAAAATTGTGAGTTCACCACATACATAACTACAGATTGAACACTATTGCTGCAATAACCTGTTCTTTTACAATAAGACAATGTGCTCTTTCGTATTTGCAGGGTTTGTACCACTCATCCATGTTAATTTCCTTTAGCAATAATTTAGTCCAGCTAAAATGTATATGAAGTAAAAGCCCAATATGATTTGGTTCTTAATGTTATTTAAATGTTAACAAAATACTAAATAACAACAAAATGGCTGTTGAAGGTATTTTCCCTAGAGAATCACACAAGAAACCTTTGAGGTAGAAAGCTCAGATAATATAATCACTTTCTACAGATGAAGACATTGAATTTGAAAGGTTCTGTATAGATAGGGCTGCATGATTGTATAGATCGGGCTGCGTCGGCTTCCTTGGGTGGTTATGCTCGCTTGAGATTCCAAATATGGCCTCTCTACCTTCAGTACAAACACTTCTACTTATGGCTGCTAAGTCCATAAACGTTACTACAAGCGTGCAGTTATGTGACTGAAAATAGAAAATAATTTAAATAATTATACTTCATATTTTTTCTTTGTGAGTTCAGTACTATGCTTAAGTGAGAAAGTTGTCATTTCCTTATCTCTTCCCACAGTATTTGCTAACATTTATCATATCTGTCAGTGTTCTTATGGTACTGAACTTGATAAAGAACATAATCTAAAAAAAAAAAAATTTAAAAAGTAAGCCAAAAATTATCTCAGAACCTGAAGGATGTAAATCTGTGGTCTGTGTTTATTTTATTAATGAGGTGATTCTCCAGTTTGCATTTTAAATTGTGTTTCTACAGACCAGACCTTAAGCCATTTTGCTAAATATTTGGGAACTGTTCCGCGGGAGGACTTGAAGGAATTGACTCCTAGTCACCCCCTGCCTTAGCTTCAGGCGAGAGCAGTGATTTTCAACCTTTCCAATCGCATGGCACACACAAACTAGTTACTAAAATTTTGCAGCACACCAAAAATACATATATTTTTTGGCAATCTGATAAAAAAAAGGTAAAATTTTGATTCATTCACACTATTGTGTCGCTGATATCATTTTTTAAAATTGGACAATTTAAGGGCAAAGAGGTGCTTTCCTTTGACTGAATAGTCAGGTATTGCATGTTTGAAAAATTCTTAGCGCACACAGGTTGAAAAGCGCTGGTCAAGAGACTTGAATTACTCTATTGCAGAGGATAAGGAGTTTTGGCTACTTGGGTTTTTAAGTTCCTATAGTGGACAGTGAGGCCAACATCTCCTGCCTCAATTTTCAAAGAATGTGACCTGATATAGCATCCCTCATTAGATGTCTCCCATAGCCTCTTCTATAACAGTTCTCTGGGATGAGGTCAATGTAATTTACAATTGGATGTCAGGAGACATTTTGGAACAAAAATTCATATATAAATGCATAGTTCTGTGGTTTTTTTCTTATTTAAGATTTCCTCAATTGTCAGTCATTTTACTTACTTTTCTCACCTGTTAAATAGACATAGCATTTTATGGCAGCTGATGAGAATTATTTGAGAAAGGTTTAGGATTCAGAGATGCTTTCTTGGCTGAAAGTTATTCTTACTGACACCGCTAGAGTCTTTGAATCTGACCTGCCTTCACTAAGCTTTCTAGATACATATGCTTTGTTATAAAATACTTACCTGCCAAAGGTAAATATTTTCTTTTCTGATTGCTTTGTGGTGTTTTGTTTTGTTTTCCCCAAGTGGGCTTTTCCAAAGCTAATTTATCTGCAAAGAGACATATGCTTTAGGTCTGTACTTGTTAATTTACCTTGGAAAAGATTAGGTCATCTTCAAATCTGGCAATGTGGCTTATACACTTGGCAAAATGAACTAATTAAGAGCTTTCCATAGATTTATAAAAAGGAAATGATTACTATCAGTAGTGTTTTCATTTTTATGGTTTGTGTATATATATATAAGTATATGTCACTTCTCATGTTGCATTTAAAGTATGTTGACTGTCTGCTAACAGTTCATCTCCTTTCTTCTGCAGCCTCCAAGTCTGTTATAAATAGTCTGCTACGGGACCCTTCTCAGATTCCAGATGGAGTTCTAGCAAATCAGGTCTATCAGGTATTAATCACAGCTGTCTATTTTCAGTGGCAATGCTGTTATCTGCCTAGCAGAGTAAAGGATTTTAAACCTCATTTAATTACTGTCATCATAAACTATCACTGAGGTCAGGGTGCACTGTAATGGCAATGCAATATTTGTGAGAAGAGCATTTCACTTTTTAATAGCTTGCTTTTATAGTGAATAAAAAGCATGCAATTTTTGTTTTCTGTGATTAAATCTGCACAGCCTTGTAATAGCATTTTTAATTTTTTTTAATTCAAGGATACTGCTTTTAGTATACTATTTAACTGTAATAGTTTTGTAGTCGCCCCACCCCAGACCTTTTCTCTTATTTGTCTGCAGTGCACTGTAAACGACTGCTGTTATGGACCGCTGGTGGACTGCATCAAACAGTATCCTTGCCCATAAAATTTTAGGTGCACAATTGACGAGCTTAGACTCAGCGGAGGAGACGTGTCTAGCTTTAACATGACATAAAGTTCTGCTTCACAAAACACATATCATACTCTTCTATTTTACATTCAATCAACTGGAGGGTCAGCGCAGACCATTCTTTCCCACAGCGTAAGAAAAGCCAGATAGGCCCTGGGAAGATGTCAGTTCAGCAGCTGCACCTGCACATGCTTATTTCAAACTGCTTGGTTATCAATGAGTTTAAAGGTACAGGGTCATTAGGCAGGTGGCATACTGTCTTAGAATGCATCTAACCATCCCGATGAACATGTTTTAAAAACAGAACAAGTTTTTTATTTAAAATGAGCCAAATTCAGTTGAATTTGCTAGAATAAATTGTGCCTGAAGTTAAAGGATGATGTGATTAAAATGTCGCCAGAGACCATCACATTTTAAAGGGCAGTGGACTCTCGTTGCTTAAATGCTGATTAAAATCTGAGCTGTCACTTGGATCCCTAATAAACAGTTTTAGAGAAACCCAGCTAATTTTTCTCTCTGGACTGGATTTAAGTCAAGGCTAAGAGAACATGTCCAGCCTTCATTAAAGACTTTGGGATTGCTAAAGAGTTAATGCTTACTTCTTAAAACAGGATTTGAGTGGACAGTAATGACTTCATGACATAGGACATTATTCTTCAATACATTTAGTAGTATTGTGGCAACACTAAGAATTTTAATGTAATGATTGGCTAAAAATGCCACTTAAAGAGTAAATAATGGCTAATTTTCTAAATGAAAATTGTATCTATCTGAGCCCATGAGTGTCACATTTCTTTTTCTTTTTTTAATATATTTTTATTGATTTCAGAGAGGAAGGGAGAAGGAGAGAGAGATAGAAACGTTAATGATGAGAGAGAATCATTGATTGGCTGCCTCCTGCACAGCCCCTACTGGGGATGGAGCCCACAACCCAGGCATGTGCTCTTGACCAGAATTGAACCCAGGACCCTTCAGCCCACAGGTTGACGCTCTATCCATTGAGCCAAACCAGCTGGTCTCTCACATTTCTTATAGTAGAACACACGCTTCCTGGTATAGCTTTTTGTTGTTGTTTTTTATAGCCCTTGCTAGTCAATTGTGTATGTGCATGGCATGCATGTTTATATTCCACCTTGATTCATAAAGGCTGAAAGTCAGTAAAAACATTTTTAAATCACTCATTTACTTTTTCATAATGGTTAATTTTAAAAATAATATTTTCCATTTTTATTTATTGATTCTTAGAAAAAGAGAGAGAAAGAAACATCGATTTATTGTTCCACTTATTTATGCATTCTTTGGTTGATTCTTGTATGTACCCTCACAGGGATTGAACCCACAACCTTGGGGACGATGCTCTAACCAATTGAGATACCCAGCCAGGGCCTAAAAGTAATCTGTAAGAATATTCAATATCTATGTCATAGCCCTTGATATATGTATTCTCCAAGTCTGTTCCTCCCAAACTAACTTAATAGAATCACAGCATTGTCATAAGCTCACCTTTTTATTAGACCGAAGTAAAACAATGCTTCTATCTTCAATGTAAAATTAATGGTAGTTAGAAGTTGTAGGAATGCCAACCTCAAGTTGCTGTAACGATCAAGTTTACCACATTCGTGTAACAACTAACACCATCTTAGAGTATCTGGAGCGGAATTACATGTTAATTTTCAAGCACATAAAATAGTTAAAAATCAATTTAAAGTTAAGGTTTTAAAAGCATAATGTCTTTTGAAGGATTGCATATTGATTTTAAATATAACTATCTAATTATATATGCATGGACTAAAGTATGAAGTCAACTGCTTTGTAAATGCCAGGAGGCTATTTTTCAGTAATAGTTGAGATGCTTACGGGAAACTAGATTGCTGTATTGCTGGCGAAGAAAATGGCTTGTGAGGTTATTTACAAGTTTTGCCCCATGGTCACTGTCATACATCAATAATAGGTATTATAGACGAAGTCTAAGTGTTTCTGCTTATTGAGCATTATAAATTCTGTTTGGAGTATTTTCCTTACATTTTTGCCATCATTCACTTTCCTTTTATTACTGTATAGAATTTAATGAAGACAAGATTTCAATTGATAAAGATAATGATGTATATCTATAAATTGCATTGACTGACTAGATTATAACTTGGCAGTTCCATTATTATGCCGATTGCCAGAAAAATTACTGTTTTTACAAGCTTTATTTTCTAGACCTTATGTTTTATATATATATCCAAGCAAAGCAGAACCAAGAAGCATGTTTTTCCAAAATTTAAAATTGGTGATTGCTTTTACTGTGCAAAATAAAATAGGCTGGGAAGTTTATAGAGAACTGATTTTATCTTTGCATTGAGGTAGTAGCAGTTTTATATAATGTAAATATTCTTGCATAGCTATTGCCTGGACTGTTCAACAGGAGTTATTTTATTTCATACTCAATAAAATTACTAGTTTTCCATGTGAGTGAAAATGCTATTTGTAAGTTGTTTTGATAATTTGATACTGTTTACATCACTTACTCTCAGTAAATTACATCATTTTGTAAGAAAGAAAGCATATACCAGTGTGTAGTAAATTGAATAGATACAAAACTTTTTTACCCCATTATAAAAAATGTTACATGTAGACCTTTGTGTAAGTAGAATAAAGTAAATTGGTCTTTTACTAATTTAGACACCAAGGAAGTACAGTAGCAAAGAGACTATAAATTGTCATTGTGTTTTCTTTTTCTTTCTGTGTCCACTATTTCTCTTTTCCTCCATAGCCAGGCTCACCCACACCTTTCCTGCCACAGTTCATATTCACTGACACAACAGGTGTGAGAAACCAGCCACCTCAACTTTCCAAAGTGTGACTTCAGGACACAGCTATTAGACAAAGACCTAAGCAGAGAAGCACAGAAACATAATGATGCAGGAAGCTTAAAATGCTGTGGGTTTCATTTCTGTACCATCAGTAACCTCAGTTTCATGATTCAACATTTTAGATGTAAATAATTTACAACAATAAAAGTGAGAGCACATTTATGTGGGATAGGAGTAAATAATTTAGTTCTAAGATGTGGTACGCCCCTAGTAATGAGAAATCATTGAGAGGTATTCATCAAATGTCTCCAATGGACTCTGCACATGTGTGAAATTTTGTGATTTAAAAATGTGATTCCTTTATTTTATTTCCATTAAAATTTTAAATAAACAGCCATGTGCATTAGAATGGGGAGGGGGAACAACAGAAGGAAAAAGCAGTGATGACTTCAAACTCATTTTGACAGTTGACATGAGTAGCCACATCTGTGAAAATCTAAATGCTATTCATGAGTGTGTGTTGATAAAGGGTAGGATAATTTGCTAAGAATTTTTTTTTTTTACAAAAAATGTATGAGATTTATTCATTTCAAATTGAACTATTGCAGGGCATGATCAGAATTAAACAGTTCCTGGGACTCTAAGGAGGATAGGATCAGGTTGACATTATCAGTGAAATGGAGAATTAGATAATTATGACCAAATGCTTTTGACAGTAATTAAAGTACCAGGCTAGGACAACACTACTTTTCAGACTTTGCAAATCCCATCCTTTTGGGAAATACACCAGAATGTCAATCTCCTTTCCTGTTTTTATTATTTACCAGCCATGGGGCTTTCAGCAAGTTCCTTGGCCTTCCTGAACCTTGCTTTACTTAGCTGTAAAAATGGGGCTACCTACTTATGTGATTGTTGTGAAGATTAAATAAGATGATAGCACCCCAAAGTGTTCATAGCATAATGGGTTAGCATGTAGTATTTAAGAAATATTAGCCAATATCAATTATCCTAGATAATAAAAGGCTAATATGCAAATTGACTAAACAGTGGAATGACTGGCCACTATGACATGCACTGACCACCAGGAGGCAGCTCCTGCATTGAGCATCTGCCCCAGGGTGGTCAGTGCACTCTCACAGGGGGAGCACTGCTCAGTCAGAAGCTGGGCTCACGGCAGGCGAGTGCAGCGGCAGTGGGAGCCTCTCCCACCTCTGCAGCAGCTCTAAGGATGTCCAACTGCCATCTTAGGCCCACTCCCCAGGTGGAGCGGGCCTAAGCCATCAGACATCACCCAAGGGCTCCCAGATTGTGAGAGGGCACAGACTGGGCTAAGGGACCCTCCCCCCAAATGCAGGAATTTTGTGCACTGGGCCTCTAGTTTTACATAATTCATTTTTATTCTTTTTAAAGAAGCTGTATGGATTTATAAATGCAGGATTTGCACAGATTTTATCCTGAACCTCTGCTTTGCCACACATTAAATGTATGACCTTGTGCAGAATCCTTTATTAATCTCAGTTTCCTCATCAATAAAGTAAGGATAATGATAACTGTAAGGATGAAACAACATATATGAATCTTTTAGCAGAGTGCCTGCCTCAGAGTAAGCACTCAAAAAAAGTATATGTGTGTATCTATCTATATGCATCCTATATAATAAAAGGGTAATATGCAAATTGATCCTAACAGAGAACAACCATTGGACCAGTCACTATGAGGTGCACTGACCAACTCTTGGTCCCTTTCCTAGGCTGGCAGGCACCAATCACCCAATGGCAAACGGGGAACTAGGGGCGGGGGGTGGCGGTGGGGGGCAGGGCCAGCTGTGGGCAGCTGGAAAAGATGGCCCTGATCGCAGGCCAGGCCTAGGGACCATACCCACGCATGAATTTCTGCTCTGGGCCTCTAGTATTATAATATGTGTACACTTGCACACACAGGAGAAAAAGACTTGAGCTAGTCTCTGTACACACACACTAACCTACAGTCCTTTACTAAGATGTTTCTTTCACATTATATATAAGTCTCAATTAGTCAGGTGTTTGGCTTCCCAAGCCCAGAAGCTCACCAACAGTGATTGGAGGTAAAACATAAGCTGTAAACTCTGGCTCTGTGGCAAGTGTGAATTCACAGAAGACATGGAACTCTGTAAGACTGGCAGCTCTTTCAGCACAAAGGCTTATTGGTCTTTGCTGCGCTGAGTAAGTGCATAATAAATGTGTGCTGAATTGAATTGAGAGATGTTTAACATAGCCTAAAGGATGCTTGAAATGACCATCCTCTTTTCAAAAGAAGATAAACTACATATACATCCATTTACAAATCTTTATTTGCCCAAATGCATATAAACATTATAGAAAAATTCCATTGAATCATTTAAAATGAGGGGAGGTGGCCCAGCCAGTGTGGCTCAGTGGTTGAGCATTGACCATGAACCGGAAGATCCCAGTTCGATTCCCAGTCATGGCACATGCCTGGGTTGGGGACTCAATCCCCAGTTGGGGGCATGCATGAGGCAGCCAATCAATGATTCTCTCTCATCACTGATATTATTATCTCTCTCCTTCTCTCTTCCTCTCTGAAATCAATAAAAATATATTGGAAAATAAAATAAAATGAGGGTAGGTAGATAGAAACCTCAGGGAGTTAGGCTAATGGTAGAAATAGTGGCTAAAATTACATCTTATTTTTCTTTTCATCTCAAAGTATAGCCCTGGTGTTAGTGTTTTTCTGATAGCATCTTTTCATAATTCTGTGTGTATCACCCTCCTTAACTCAAACGTCCCAGTGCTATTGGCTATGAGCACGAAATCCTGCTGAGAGACTTGCTTCTAGAGAAAAACCTGTCCTTCCTAGGTAAGTATTGCTTACATCCTCTCTAGCTCATAACAGCTCCAGGAATGCTTAAATATATACTTTTAAAATCTTCCCCTTGCACTTATTATGTTCTAAAGGAAGAGTGAACGATGATTGATGCCCTTCATGTTATCTTTTATTGATTTAGAACTGAGCAGGAATCTAGTTACCTAATCCCCCATATATACAGCACATGCACAGGCTTGCAATTAATATTTTATAGAATAAGTGGCTGAAAAAAATGCTTTAATATCTGATACAGTATTACTTTTGGTGTCATGAGATATTAACCATAATCTAGGCTTTATGAGAGAAAGAAGCAAAAGAAATATTGTCTATAAAATGCTTTATATATTAAAAAGAATGGTTAGAAAAATTCCTGTTAGGTATGTTTGTCTGGTGTATGGGATCAGGTAGTACTTTTCCTTGAAAGCCAGATATTAAGCTTTTATTACTTTTATGTCAAACATTAACTGTCATCATAGATTTAGTGTGATTTTAAAAATCTCCCATGTATGCATGTGTTTGTGTGCCAGGATGGAATCTTATTACAGACTGTTATTTCTTTCAGTATCTCTGAAGCATTAGAAATTAAGCCTCCAAAGGGTATGCATGTGATAACTGTGGAAACCATAAAGCACTCTACAATGAATTAATTCCTCTTTTCCATGTTAGATGTGGTAATTTGTAAAGGTTCCATATAACTTGTATTATTGTACACATCTGTTTTATGTAGATATTTAAGAGTCTATCTAGTGTGATTATTTTAGGTTAAAAAATAAAAGAATATTGAATTACATAATTTTTGTTTGAAAATGGACAGAGAATTGGCCAAGGAAAGTCAAATGAATGGTTTTACATCAAGTTGGAAAGGGATATTGACTACAGCCCTGCTGAAATCTGGTTTAAGTCTTAGTGTTCAGCATTTTTATTAATGAACTGGAGAATGGAGTTGAATGTGTCCTAAGATTGTTGGTAACTTGGAGGTGGATGATACAAATATTCTCTAGCTAGTGTTAAAGAAAGTTGATAAATTAGGAAAGTGGCCTCAAATTACTGAATTAAATTTCAGTATGTAAAAGCAGCAAGTTTTTTTCATATAGAAGGACAATTGAAATGTTCAGCCTATGGAAAGAGGGTAAATTAGATAGAAATTGCCTTTTAAGATTTAATAAATAATAG
The DNA here is from genome assembly GCA_004026665.1 of Murina feae. Taxonomy (NCBI): domain Eukaryota; kingdom Metazoa; phylum Chordata; class Mammalia; order Chiroptera; family Vespertilionidae; genus Murina; species Murina feae. Next base: position 33,213 of record PVJC01003041.1, read on the forward strand.
AATGTATAATGGATCGGAACCAGTGGTAATAGATGATTCCTGAGGCACCATGAGATATGTTTTAGAACCATGGAGTTCTCATAGTGTTATGAAATAATCAGATCACATCGATCACTCAGTGGCCAATATAGCATGGCCAAATCTATTTCACTGTTTCAAACCACCAACTCAGCTGTCATAGTTTCAGGACTGCATGGCGTTACTCTCTTGGCACCATCTGCTTATGTGTAGTCAGGCCCCCAGCACCATTTCTTTGCTTAGCCTAGCTTTTCTCTGCTTTCTTTCTGAGGATGGAAGACCAATCGCTTAAATGTGGTCTAGTCCTGGGTTTTCAACTCCCTTGATTCTGGGAACTGAGTGTGTCAGACTGGCTTCACCACGGCTGACAAAGACAATGCAGAAACATAGCCAGGAGTCATTCCCACTCACAGACAAGTTCAGAAAGGGGATTTAAAATTTGATGGGCCCCATCTATTCCTCTGTCCTATAGCATCTGGAGGTAATTATTTTATCGAAGCATACCCACAGATGATACTTAACTGATCTTTAAAAATAAATGAGTTATAGGATGTTTAGCTGACTCCATGAAAGCTCAGTCCTGCTTTGAAGCATTTCCTCATCAGCATACAAAGAAGTGGTTAATTTATTCAACGCCTTTTAAGGGTTTTAATGTAGCACTGAATTAATACATGTTTACATATGACTAAAACATAAAAATTCAGAGCCTTGTGTGAAGTATGGTTATGGGGTTTTTCTTTTACCCCTTCGCTAAGATTAATTAGATCTGAAGTACTGTGCCAGGTAAATTTAGATGGATCATCATTTTAAATCCAACTATGGGAAAATATTGGTATATAAATAGGCCACTAATCTGATCGTATGTTTTCTTTGTTTACTTGTGTGCTTACACCTTGAATTTTGTTGCACAGACATTACAAACATGTTTGTTTTACTTTTATTCTTTTATAAGCAAAATTGCAGTCTCTCTCTTCCTCCCTCACATCCTTCCTCCCGTCCCCCTTCCTCTCTCAGGGTTTCTAATCTGGATTACTTTAGAAAGGCAAGGCTTCTTACTGTTTATACATAACCCTTCTTAAGAATTATGACCCCCTTGAAATTTTTTTTACCTCATTTAAATGTTTCACCTATTGTGCTCTATATGTCATTTTATAAAATAAATATTTTATCTGACTTCTTTTATCAATAAAAGAGAAAAATAAAAATAAATTACCTTTATCTTAATCCTAATTATTTCTTAAATTTCCTTGATTCATAACCATGTACTAAGCAGCTGCTTAGTACATGGTTATGTACTAAGTAAAAGATTTAACCAGGCAATACTGGACATAAAGAGAGTCCTTTTCTTTGATGATTTGGGTGTACTCATTGGGATTTATCATATCTTGTAAATTTATTAATTTTGTACAACTAAAAATAGGCATATTGTATTAAGAGAGGTCACATTTGAATAAAGGGCTTTAGTTTCTTTAACTAAAAGTATGTACTCATATAGTCATTCATTCATTCCAAAAAATAAGATTTGGAGTTAAGTACTGTTTTAGACACTAGACAGAAGCCCCGTGAAGTCCTCACATTTGTGGAGGTATGGTCTAGTAGGGAGATAAGCTACAAACAAATGAATACAGATAACTCCTAGCAGCAGGAACAGTTTCCATACAGATGTTAGCAGTAAATATTATTATAGAGGTGAAAGAGAACTGAGATGATTGGGTATCTCATAAGGAATCAACTATTTAAATCCCTACCTATCAGAAGGTTAAAATCAGATGCCATTTTCAGAATAATAGGAATGTGACACTGGGGTCAAGGTGTAGGGAACTTAAGTGTATTCTTTCCTTCCTAAAGAATTTATCATGTGAGGGACCATCTTTGCTTACTCCTCCAATTAAATACACGTGTCTGCTTCTCCCTGGGCCAAGAGAAGAGAGCGGTAGACATGCTAGAAGGCAGCCTGGTCTCTGGAACTCTGAGGACAGGTTACCCGGTCCACTCATGGGAGCCTTCCTGCTCCAGGCCCACAGCCCTTCCCTCCGCTGCTGTGATTAGAAAACTCATGTCTGCTCATCATCTGCTTTCCTGGCCACTGATGATAAAGTGGGCCTGTTTAGGTTGTAAGTGACAGAAATCTGGTCAAACTGGATGAGACATGCACAAAAGGAGAACATACAGCATCCCTGGGAAATCCAAAAGAGAGAGCTTTGCTTCTTGTGTGTCTAGAGCACAGAAGAAGCAATGCCATCAATATCTCCCCTTTTCTCCCTCTCGTGTTCTGCTTTCCTCAGTGTGCCTTCCATTTGCAGGCAATAAAGCTGATCCTTGGAAGTTGCTAGTCTGCTTACTGCTTAGAATTTGTAATCCTGGAGAAAAGTTGGTGATTTTCTTTTGTCCCCTTACAAATCTCAGAAAGGATTCTGATCAGTTAGTCTGCGTCTTGCCCACCCCTGTGGCCAGTGCTGAGAGTCACGTATTGACCACCAAAGTCACAATGTGAGAGTAGGGTGGCAATGCCGGAAAAGATGGGGTACAGAACAGAGAAATCAAATATCTCACTCACCTCACCACAGGTTCCAGCTTCTCTCCCTATAACCAAAGGCATTGGGATTCAAATCTGTTACTATTGCATTGGATTCTTGGGTCTCCCTTCTTCCTCTCTCCCTCCCTCCCTCTCCCTCTCTCTCCCTCTCTCTATTCTTTTACTCTACTGTGCTGATGTATCCCTTCTTTTATGGCATTAAACCAAAAGATTAAGAGTGATGTGGTATATAATGTAGACAGGTTCTACTCTGTCTTTATAGCCACCAGTTGGCGGGGATCAGCCTACCCAGCCTTCCTTTGCACTGTCTCAGCTTTGTGACCTCCCATTTGTTTGCTATCTTTAGGGCACTTCAGTTTTCACTAGTATTGTCCCCTAAAGACATAAGCAAAGGACAAGGTCACAGCAGTCAGTTGTATTGCTTATTAGTGGCTTTGATAAGAGGCTTTGGGGGAAGAGGTTGAAACTAATGGCCGTAATGAAATTTTGGGTCCTCTAAAGATTTCATTTGTCTGTGCTATTGGTCTCCCCATTAAAAGCATATCTGTTCTGTGTACCTTTGCACATGGGCTGCATATCATAGTAAAATTTATTACTAAAACTTTGCAAAAGTCTTACATTGGGTAGAAAAGACTGTGAATATAAAAATATGGGATACAAAGGCACCAAGTATTAAATGAGACAGTGTTTTGAGGGGAAAATAACACAGAAAAAAAATATTAGAATAGAAAACATATACTATAGTTTTCTCTTTTTTAATTAAACTTATTCTGGTGACATTGGTCAATCTGATCACATAAGTTTTAGGTGTGGGTTTCTATGTTACAAGATCTGTATATTGCACCATGTGCCTAGTACCCACACTCAAATCTTCTGTCACCATATATTAAGACCCCCTTTTCCCCCAATGCCCCTTCCCTCTGGCAATCACCACAATGCTGTTTGTGTTCATGAGTTTCAGTTTTATATCCCAAATATGAGTGAAATCATATGGTTCTTAGTTTTTTTCTGGCTGACTTATTTCACTTAGCATAATATTCTCAAATTCCATCCATGTTGTTGCAAACGGCAGTATTTTATCTTTTCTTATGGCTGAGTAGTATCCCATGTGTATATGTACCACATCTTTATCCAGTGTTGTATCTCAGGACACTTTGGTTATTTCCATGTCTTGTGTACCGTGAATAATGCTGCAGTGAACATAGAGTGCATATATCTTTGCGAATACATGATTTCGAGTTTTTCAGACATATACCCAGGAGAGGGATTGCTGGGTCATAACGTAGCTCTATTCTAAATTTTTTGAGGAATCGCCAGACTGCTTTCTATAGTGGTTGTACCAGTCTATGTTCCCACCAGCTTGCAACCAAAAGAATGAAATACCTAGGAATAAACTTGACAAAGAACGTGAAAGACCTATATAATGAAAACTACAAAGCACTATCAAAAGAGATTGAAAAAGAAACAATAAAATGGAAAAATATTCCGTGTTCACAGGTTGGGAGAATCAACATAGTTAAAATGGCCATATTACTCCAAGCAATATACAGATTTAATTCAATCCCCATCAAAATCCCAATGTCAATTTTTAAAGAAATAGGATGAGAAATCATCAGACATGTATGGAACCACAAAAGACTCTGAATAGCCAAAGCAATCCTGAGGGGGAAAAATATAGTTATCATTTGTGTTGATGTGTATCATTTTTGCCTTTCCCCAGTTTAGTAAAAATATAGGTGTTAAAATAGTCTTTTTAATCTAGAATTTAGAAAGCTTTTGACAAATTCATAGATAAAATGCCATACTAGAATGTACCCTTCAATTTCTCAGAGATTAACTGTATTTTTTTTTATTTTAAGCCTTTTAATAAAAACAGAAGAAAACCTCAAACTTTTTCTTTTTTTTTCTTTTTTTGTTTTGTTTGTCAAACTTTTTCTTGATAGTCCCCATGCCCTTCTATGATTCTTAAGTATATGTTAACTAGTTTCAGATGTGTTTTGTTCTCTGACTCAAAGTCAGCCTTTTGTTTAAAAAAATAAAAAAGAAATTGTGTCATTACTACGTAATTGCTTTGGATATTTTGGGTATTTAGAGGAGCCAGTAAATAAAAGACCAGAAAAATTAAACTTTCACAGTGTTCTTTAAGTGTAATTTTCTCTTTTTCTTTTTTTTTTCTTTTTTTCTTTTTTTAGTGTACTTTATTCATTTCAGAGAGGAAGGAAAGGGAGAGAGATAGAAACATCAATGATGAGAGAGAATCATTGATCGGCTGCCTCCTGCATGCCCCCTACTGGGGATTGGGCCCACAACCTGGGCATGTGCTCTTGACCGGAATCAAACCCGGGTCTCTTCAGTCCCCACGCTAATGCCATATCCACTGAGCCAAACCAGCTAGGCCCGTGTCATTTTTTTCTTTAAAATGTCCTCTAAAGGCATGACTGACAACCAAGAAAATAAAAGAGGAAATACCACTTTATCTGTGGATGCAATTGTTTTGGGTTTTTTTTAGCTCAGTTGGAGAGAAGACAGTCTAGAAATCAAGAGATTATGCAGTTTATCTCTTCAGGCAGGTGTTATCTAAATAATAATACCCTGCAGATGGTCATCGCCTCTTCTGTGCTTCAAGATCTTCTAGGAAGACATGAATAATCTTTAAAATGCACTTGTATTTGCCCTGGCCCGTTAGCTCAGTTGGTCAGAGTATTGTCCCAATACACCAAGATTGTGGGTTCAATTCCTGGTCAGGGCACATACAAGAAGCAACCAATATTTTTGCTCTAGGCCCCAGTGGCTGCCTTCAAAATAGGCAAGTTTATGAAACCTGGGAAGGTGGTGCTGGTCCTGGCTGGATACTACTTTGGACCCAAAGCTGTCATAGTGAAGAACATTGATGACGGCACCTAGGACTCCCCCATAGCCATGCTCTAGTGGCTGGAATTGACTGCTACTCCCAAAAAGTGACAACTGCCGTGGGCAAGAAGGAAATTGGCAAGAGGTCAAATATGAAGTCTTTTGCGAAAGTTTATATCTACAATCACCTCATGCCAACAGGTTACTCTGTGGATATCCCCTTGGACAACACTGTCATCAAGAAGGACATTTTCAAAGACCCTCCTCTAAAGCACAAGGCCCGATGGGAGGCCAAGGTCAAGTTTGAAGAGAGATCCACGACCGGCAAGAACAAACGATTCTGTCCTCACAGCAGAGGCTTCAGACCTTGTATGTGGGAGGCAATTTAGCAGTGAGACAAGGGAGTGAACAGAGAATGAGGCCAAAGGGAAGAGTGAGCTGATGACTGAGTCAGAGCCCCTAGATCTTAGAGTTGGAACCCTGAGCCTCCAAATGGTCAACCAAGTTTTAAATGTATACCCAGTGGTTTGGATAACGATCCTAATAGTAAGGGACCTTTCAAGGTCTGGGGATCAGGCCAAATGGATGGGGCTGACCTTAAAAATCCCCTGTAAGATCAGTGACAGAAATTTCTCAGGGGCCTAGGCCAGGTGAGCAAGCCCTTTGTTCATAAATGCTGCTTCCTATTCTTATACTGAAATTTCCTGTGAGCTTTGCCAAGTTGTTCCCTCCTGTTTCCTTAGGGAATCTAGGATAAAAGAAACAGTGTGGAGGTTGAACCAGGCCTTGGGAGTTCAGTAAATAAAAGAGAAGAGAACCAACACATCACACAGTATTTCAGATGTGTGGGATAACCTCTTCATATGTATATAGATAGAGAGAGAGAGAGAGAGAGAGAGATAGTAAGTCTATTTCATTATTTTGAATATATGTGTGTGTGTGTGTGTGTGTGTGTGTGTGTGTGTGTGTATATATATATATATATATATATATATATATATATATATATATATGGCCTAGTGGTGACACATACTTAGAGGCTATCCTTTCTGAGCACTGGGAAAGTGAGGTCAGGGTAGGGGAGGCAGTTGCATTTTCCAATTTTCCACCGAAAGATGGAAAGATTCCCTAGCCTCACTGACGTTTTATGTTCAGGTTTGAGGGTTTGGTGTTTGTTTGTTTTTTATTTTCACATTAAGTTCGTCATGCAATCTACATTGTTATTGTAGGTATTGTGCTAGTAACTGTGGTCCCGTGAACCAGAGCGTGGCGTCTGCCTTTTAAAGGGATATTAGTGTGTGCATGTGGATTGCTTGGTGACCTTTGAAATTTGGTTTTGAGCTGCTGTCAGAAACATAATCATTTTTCTTTCTGAAATAGATTTGAACGTCTGCAGAGGTTGATCAGGCTAGGATGGTTTTAATAAAATATTAATCTCTCTTTTTTAATGTCAACCAGCTTTTAAAACTGTTCATCGGCTACCTGAAACATCATCTCAAGGCACTTGTGTTGATTATAATAAGTGCCTTTTCCATTAAACATTCTTGTGGTCAGAGTGCATTTAGAGGCTAGAAGTGTTTCTAGTCTCATTCATCTGCCATTCTGTTTTCCAAATTCTCTTGCTTTTGAAGTAAGATTACTTTAACAGTGTATTTTCTCATCTCAATAGATAGTTAACTTAAATTTTTTTTATAGTTCAAGGATGGGAGGTTGTTCTGAATTCTGGCATTGATCCTTCAAAATCTGGATAGTTGAAGGATACTAACTTTTAATAAAACTTAACTTAAATGTCTAGTTTAAATAATATGCCTTTAAAAGGTTCTTTACATCTAAAACGCTGACCTTTCAAGATGTACACAAGACTGTTCTCAAACTGAGTTTCTGAACAGTGGCATGAAACCACTGTCTTGGGCTGACAAATAGATTGGAAATAAGCTACCCAACCCTGGGAATGGGCCATTAATTTTAATCAAAGGTGATGCAGGAAGGCGAATGGGATGCCTGACAATGTCAACAGCCTAGTAGGTGTTAAGAGACCACACACCTTCCTTGTTACTTGGCCAGGCCATTAGTTGAGGTTGGGTGAAGACAGAAAGCCATGTCTGGAATTGAATGACCAGGTCACTCCAAAATCTAATGGAGAACTCCTCATTTCAGAAATCACGCTGTAATGTCATTATAAGTCAAGGACAGCATTTAGAAAATCTCAGAGGGAAACAAAAAATGTTAACCAAGAACTTGGCTAGCTTTTTCAAACTTCGTAAAGCTCTCTGTTTTCTCATCTTTTTTTCTTCTGAATGGATCATTGACGTTTATACAGGATCAAGAAATCAAACAGACCTAGAAAAAAATCTCCAAGTCTGTTTGCTCTTCATTCAGAATTACATATTATTGGTTATAAAACTCTGGTAAATGCCAGAAACAAGAGCATACCAAAGGATTTAAGCAGGATGGTTAATTCTCGGTGGTGATCTCATTGTCCTTGTTCCTCTCTTGTGTTCTTATGTGTAGGAATGGCTTCACTAATAGAAACTAGACTTTCTTAATTGCTTTAATCAAAGTATTTGTTTTATAATTGTAAAGGCCACTGTACCTGACAGTAAATTGTTAATATTGGTTGATAATGTTAGTGATACTCATGGTTATGAAACCTTTTCTTTTAATCAGTACGTATATTTTGTTATTTTGAATATTTTCAATTATTAAAAAAAAAGTAGCATATGACAACTTGAATTATAAAGTTTATACTAAAGACATAAAATGCAGAGGCATTCTTTTATCTATTCTTATATCTATTCTTCATGTATTCTGACACAGTGTTGAATGCATAAGAAAGAGATGTATGACTGTGTTCGTAATTTCTATACATTTTTAATAAAGAAAAGCAATTATGTTGCTGTCTCATTAATGGAATACTGTAATAAGTAATAATATTTGTTCTTTCTGTAGATGAAGATCAGCTCCGTGCAAAGGGTTATGACAAAACACCAGACTTTATTTTACAAGTACCAGTAGGTAAGTTCTTAAACTCTGTTATGCATTTGTTTATAGAGAAAAGGAATGTGTTTTATTTCATAGATTTAAAAAATTTTTTTATACTACAAATGTTACCAGCATAGATTAGCTTTATAATATTGTATCTAAATGGGTGAAGTCATTGGAAAAGATTATTTTAAAATAGCATAAAATAATAGGCTCAGAAGAAATCTGCCTCTTAAAATATTTTACATGTATTTGAGAAATAAATGTCTGAAGATATTTTAGTTGCTGTTTTCAAGTCATTTCTCAAAATATTCCATATTTAAAATATGGTTCTATTAAAAAGCCAGACTCACTTTTGTTTGCTTTCGTATTACTTGTCAACTTACACAGTCTCAATAGGGGAAGGACTTTTGAAGATGATAATGGAAATAAACGGGATGTGTAGCATAAATGTTCCTTGTAACAAACACATACAGTGTTTTGTTTTATAATTATGTCCATAGATGACAGGGAGGGTTCAGCCTCTGCTCATTAATGTGAAGCATAGAGAGACCTATGCAGAGTTCAGAATTTTCAATTTTCCCTTTCCTTTGCTCCATATTAGTAATGCTTTGTCCCTTAGCTGTAGAAGGGCACATAATTCACTGGATTGAAAGCAAAGCCTCATTTGGTGATGAATGTAGCCACCACGCCTACCTGCATGACCAGTTCTGGAGCTACTGGAATAGGTAAGGTCCCATTATTTTTCTCTTAAGATAAACGATACTCAGCTGAAATCTCATTAGAAAAAATATTTTGTTTAGCTGGTAAAAATGCTGGTAGCCTTTGTTTCTAGTAAATACAGAGACTTGATTAATGTATTCATTTCAGATAATTTAGACTTCTCTGCTTTCATAACGTTGCTTCATTTTTTAAAACTAAAAATCTTCACATAAGGTCAAAATTAGTATATGCCATTTTCCATTTTATAGTGATAATACTGGTGTCACTCAAACTATGGATAATAAAATGTAGTTCACATTATGATATTGACATGGACTTTTATCCTCTTGATGTGAAATCCATGCCTACTGCCAAACATTAAAAAATATCTTATCCACAGTTCTCATTGAATATACAAACAACACAGGGGTGGGCAAAAGTAGGTTTACCATTGTGAGTACCCAAAACAGAGTTGATTCTTATACTATTTTTATTTATGAATTAAGGATTATATTATTTATTATTATTATTATTATTATTATTATTAATTATTATTAACCTGCTTTTGCTCACCCCTATATAAAAGGTCAAATCAAATTACCTTCCAGCAATAGAAAACAGTTTACCTACCAACTTCACAGTCAACATTCCAAGGTCATGGAAATCTCAGTGATTAAGAAAAATGTGGTGTTGAGGGAGACCATATTCCAGCCATCTTATTAATGCCATGCTACTGAGCACCCACTATGTGCCTGGGCCTGCACAGTAGCTCAGTTAATTCTCACAAGGAAGTCACTTTTACTTCCACCTTACAGATAGCTAACTGATACTCAAAGAGAGAAAATAAGTGTCCTACAGCTAGTCATCAGAAGCCTGCATTTGCCTCTCCCACTTGCAATGAACTATATTTTCATTGACAATACAAGTGTTGAAACTGGCTTTTTCTATTATTGAAATCCCCAGTTTTCACACCACACATCCCATCCCCCTTAGAACAGGAGGTGGATTCAGGGGTAACCTTCCAATCACTGCCGAAATGTAAGAATACAGGAGTAAGATGACATTGGCCCAGAACATTAAGGAATGAGACAGTAGCATCTAGGGACAATAGTCTTGTCCTGGGGGGAAAACAGTGGCAGACTACAGGATTGGGTATTATATTGTTACTCAGCCTTACAAAAGGCCAGCGGACCTGCCTAGCAGCTGTGCTAAACTAAGCCCACTTTTTGCCATGGTAACAATGATCATGACAAAATGCTGAATGTAATGGCTTTCTTGATTTTCTTGTGTAATTGTGCGTAGCATCCGAGCTTTACTTTACGGGGATGGAGGAGGAAAGTGCAAAATGTTTTAGAAATCATTGCTGTTTCAGCGTTTCCTGTCTTTTATTCAGCCATTATTCAAATTAGCAATAATGTTGCAAATTGAATTCTCAATTTTTAGCAATTTTATTATGAGTTTGAAATAGTAAAGAAAGCATCATTTTTGGTGGTATAGGAAAAGCAATGACAAGAGAATCAAGTTGTATAAGTTTTAGGTTGCTGAAGGATTTTAAAAATGGATAAACTCAATCAAGATGCTGTGAGACTATCTCTCCATTTTGGTACTGGTCAACTCTTTTAAGAGGAATCCCAAATAGCAGAGCTTACTTAAAAATTCCATAAGTATATCTTTATTTTAAAACAACTATTTTGAGTGCCTAGTACTTCCTATTTTAGAGGCTGATTAAATAACTTACTCACCTGTATGATGGATCTACGAATTAGTGACATGGCTGGAGAGAATCTGAACAATAGATGTTTTAGTATAGTTTCCTTTGGACTGGATTTTAGATTATTTTATTATAAGGTACTTTTCTAATCATGATTGGCTTATACCACTTGATTTACATGCCATAAATTTGTGTGTTTTTTAATATTAGCTAAGTGGACACATAATTCATTTAGGGTATGTTATGTGATAAAGGAAAACCAATTTTGGTTTGGAATCTTCAAAACCATATAAGGAAGAAGTACTCTACACAGAAGTCATTATTGTTACCAAATATCTATAGAGAGACCAAGAAATACAAGTAGTGCTTTCATTTAAAATGAAACATGGAGGCATTTACCTGGACATAAAATTTTGCTTATAATCTAATAGAAACTCACCAGTGATGGGCATTTTGACTTAGCCCATTATGGAAGCACTAGGGGCCCAGTGCGCAAAATTTGTGCACTGGGGTGGGGGGTTCCTCAGCCCAGTCTGCCCCCTCTCACATATTGGGAGCCCTCAGGGGGTGTCCTACTGACAGCTTAGGCCCGCTCCCTGCTCCCCTTGGGGAGCCGTCCTAAGCCAAAGTCTGGCCTCCCTTTGTGGGAGGCGACCAGGCTAATCAGGGGAAGCCACCAGCTCCATCACCCCACTGCCAGTCACCACAGCCACCAAGGTTTTTTTTCATCAATGTGGACTCCAGTCCCTTCACCATGAAGAAATGACAACTTTCTTTAAGCATTTTCAAGATGTGGCTTTCATAGAATATGATGTTTCTTTCTTTCTTTCTTTTTTATCCTCACCTGAACATATGTTTCCATTGATTTCTAGAGAATGTGGAAGAGAAGGGAAAGACAGAGAGAAACATCAAAGTGAGAGGAACACTTTGATTGATTGCCTCCTGCATTAGCCCTGACCCGGGACCCGGCCAGGGAGGAGCCTGCAACCTAGGTACATGCCCTTGGTCAGAATTGAACCCACACCCTGCAGTCAGCAGGCCGAGGCATTATGCACTGAGCCAAACCGCCAAGGGCAGGATATGACATTTCTTAGCCCTCTGGCAGTGGACCTTCATTTTTTTTCTCCAGGAGTGTGGTGGAAAAACCCTAGATCGCCGTTAGGGACTCATATTACCCAAGTTACTAAGAATATTACCAGTGGCATGCAGGGAGCTATCCAATGAACGGTAAGAAAAGGTGTTTCCTCTGTATTTCACTCTGATCACCGGCTCCACCCCTGCCCCTCCAATCCCAGCTCCACCCCTGCCCAGGCCTGTAAACTCTGGCCAAGGCTGCAGGCCTGAGCAGAAGACCCCCAAGCCCCTCTGATCGCCAGCTTCACAGAGCCCAGGCCTCTGTGATCACCAGCTTTGATTCTGCCCCCTGCCATCGCCAGGTCTGCCCTTGCCTCACTGGCAGCCTCTGGCCAAGGCTGCAGGCCTGGGCAGGGGACCTCCTAGACCCCTGCTTTGCCGGCTCCATGGGTGCCCAGACCCCTGCGATCACAGGCTCCGCCCCTGCCCCTTCAATCACTGTCTCTGCGGAACCCAGGCCCCAGCAATCTCTGCCCTTGCCCATGCCTGAGGCCTCTGGCGAAGGCCTCTGGCCTGGGAAGGGGACCCCCAGCCCCCTCTGATTACCCGTTCCGCCCCTGGGGACCCCTGCCTCCCCCGCCACCTGCCTGGCTAACAGGCCTGACCACTTCAGTGGCGGGGCTGAGCCGGACTGGATGCCGCCATCTTGTGGCCATGGGCCCTGCCATCTTGTGGCCATGGGGGAAGCCATCTTTGCCATGGAGTGATGCGTAATTTGCATATTACTCTTTTATTAGATAGGCTGTGGCTATGGGCCCCGCCGTCTTGTGGCTATGAGGTGGCCATCTTTGTGATGCATTGATGCCTAATTTGCATATTACTCTTTTATTAGATAGGATGTGGCTATGGGCACCGCCATCTTGTGACTATGGGCACCACCATCTTGTGACCATGGGAGCGGCCATCTTTGCCACGGAGTGATGCCTAATTTGCATATTACTCTTTTATTAGATAGGATAGATCCTACTCTTCATATTTTGATTCAGCGCAACTCAAATAGCCCTTTCTAAAGCTCTTCAGAGTTGGTAGAAATCATCCCTCCCAATGCAGGTAGCTTTTCAAGTCAATTTCATTGCCATTTGGCCTACCTGCTGTATTTGTATGCTAAGCCTCTTGTTGACATAAAAACTATTATCTAATTGTCATTATTTTTAAATTAAACATTGGATTTTATAATAAACTGTTCAGTTAACATTTGTGTTATCATAACCCTGTATAAACCAATTTTCCCACACAAATAACTACAGATCCCCTTATATTTTGCTTCATATTTCTATGAGAGCTTTCTTTTTATATGAATTGATATTCTCACTCAGCGTTTCAGCAACTTTTGATAAGTTATTAAACTGCCTCTGTATTAAAACACCTTCTCTTTTTTGGCTTCCAGGAGATACTCTTCTGGGTTTCTTCCTGCCACGCCAACAGCACCCTCAGGCTCCTTTGCTGGCTCTCCTTCTTTGCAGTTCTAGGCCCGAGGGCCTGGGAAGTGCATGCTCTCCCCTTTTCTACCTGTATTCACCCCGTGGTGTTCCCTTGGAGGTCTCATTGGAGACCCTGGCTTTATAAACCATCTCTATACTGGTATCTCTTAATTTTGACCGCCAGCCCTAACATTTCCCCAGCGTATATACAATTTTTTTTATCAATCCAACTGCACCCTCAGTACCTTTTCTTGGATATGTACTAGGTATCTGCTATCTAACATGTTCAAAACAAAGCCCTTGATTTTTCTGTTCACTCCTCCCTTCCACCCCAAGCTCAAGTAATGGCACCACAATTTGCCAAATACTCAAGCTGAAAACCTGTGTATCATCTCTAATCCATCAGTAGGTTCTTTGAGCTCTATCTTCACCACATCTCCAGCATGCCATTTATCACCATGCTGTCACCTCAGTGGCTGTCACCACTTCTTGGACTATTGCTGTAACTTCCAAACTGGTCTCCTTACATATTGAAACTATTGTGCTCCTGCCTATGGTTAGTTTTTATACCCCAATCAGAGTGACTCTCAGAAAACATAGATCAGTTTGTGACAGTTCCCTGCTCAAAACTCTTTCATGGTTTCCCATCACATTTTAAATAAAATCCAGACTCTTTACCGTGACATTGAGAGCCCTGCATGATCTGCCTGTCTATGCCCAACTCTCTCTACAGCCTCTCTTCCCTCACCTCAGATTCTCTCCCTCTCGCATACTTCTTTGGCTATGCAGGCTTGCCTGGCCTTCCTTGAATCTATCTTCATTGCTTATTTCTACTTCAAGACCCTTATTCTGGCTAATCCTTCTGTTTGGAATTTTCCTCACTGGGGTCTCCCCTTAGCACTGACTCCTCACAGCATTCAGGTCCCTGCTCATATTTCCCCTCCTTTAGGGGGACCTTCCCTGACCACCCAATTCAAAAGGCATCACCCTCAGTCATCTCTCTCCTCACTTGGCTGTTCTTACCCCTATCTGAGTGAATAACTAGACTCTAGTTGGAAACACTTATATAAACAGCAATTTGCTTGTTTGACTACAAGCCTTTACCAGTAGAAGATCTTTACCTCTTATATTGCTTTTTCTAATTACTACATGTAGTGTGCCCCTCATTCCTTTGTAATCAAAACTTTAAAATTTTTTTTAATTTTGCAGTGCAGTCAGAGATTTTTAAATACAGTATATAAACTGCCTTTCTGCTAATAATTTCATAGCATTTATCAAATATTATAATTGCTTGTTTACTTGTCATCCTTAAGAGTTCCATCTTATCTGTATGCCTTATTCATCATGAAATACTCAGAGGCTGGTGGAATACCTGGCACATCGTATGTGATCTGTAGATATTAACTGAATGAATGTATGAATGAATTTTCTGATACATGTCAGACAGTAACATTTTGAATCAACCATTAAGGATTATGTCAGACACTGTGACAAACTACAATAGGGCCAAACTATTTTCTTTGAGAATGCCACTCGAAGGATAGTAAGGAAAATGCCTATTTTTATTTTTTTAAATTGAGGTGTAATTGACAGTATTATATTTGTTTCAGGTATATATGATAATTTGATATTTGTATATATTGCTAAGTGATCACCACAACCTAGTTTGTTGAGAAATATCAGTGAATTGCAATTTCTCAGAAAGATATTTGATTACTATCTTCAAGCATATGCAAGATGTGCTGGGTAGTGAGGGCATATTGAATGATTTTCTAAATCCGGGGTGCTAAGTAATAGTTGAAAGGATGACTCTTCCTGTTGACCCACTATGATAGAGTTATCGTATGAGTTACATATGACTCAGAAATGTTACCCCAAACCAAACCAACAAGCAAAAGATTATGGGGAGCACTATAAGAATAGAAACACAACCATTATGATCATCAGAAAGAGTGAGGGAAGAAGACGAATAAAACAGATTCCGCCAATAGGACGTGACTCAGGAGCACAGTGATTGTCAGGAGCCCAAGAATAGAGTCCATTTCTGAGGTTGATTCTGGAATTATGGAGAACAGGTTGAAATTAATGCGAAAATGCCTAGTGTCTAGCAAACTTTACCACATATTAAAGTCACAGGGCGGAGAATTTTAAAAAGTGGTCTTTATCCCTGGAAAACTGATTTAATTGGTATGTGTTGACACCTGGACCTTGGGAGTTTTTCTTTTGTTTTGAAAACTTTTCAGTGGTTCTCAACTTTCCGGCCCTTTAAATACAGTTCCTCATGTGGTGACCCAACCATAAAATTATTTTCGTTGCTATTTCATAACTGTAATGTTGCTATTGTTATGAATCGTAGTGCAAATATCCAATATGCAGTATGGTCTTAGGTGACCGCTGTGAAAGGTTCGTTTGACCACCAAAGGGGTCGATACCCACAGGTTGAGAACCGCCGCTTTAGATTGTAATGCTCTAGCATTGAAGTCAGCTTCTTCACCTAGCCTTGATTTGCCAGCTACCCCTAGCATTCCTAGCCTGTCAGCTTCGAAATAGTCTTGATGAGAAAAATAATAGCTTTATTAAGGATACTGGTTGAGATCAGAAACACTTCCCAGGCACTGTATTAGTCACTAGGGACCCAGCCACTACCTTTGGGGTGTTCACAGTGAGGACGGAGGCAGTAAATTGCAAAGACAGAACCTGAACCCAGATCTCCCTGTGAACTCTCACACCTGTGCTTTATGCTCCACCATGCAGCTTCATGTCAGTCATGGTGATATGACTGTTACACATGCCTACTTATTCCGTGGTCAGTTCATGGATTTGCTAAGCTGAAGCCCAAAAGCTCTAAGGCATACTAGGTTCATGTGGTTAGAAAAAATGGGCCAGTTGTTCTTTGTTGCTCTCTCAAGAGCCCTTATTCTATATTCAAATACACATCTCTAGGATTAAATAAAACCTTTCATATATGGCCATGCATCCAGTATATAATTACTCTTAATTGTTGGAGAGGAAATTCACAAAATTGGAGGGCTTTTTGTATACAGCACAGAAAAAGTAAGAATGTAAACAAGTAAGTCTGTTTTAATAAATAGTGTTTTTAAAAATAATTTTATTAAGATATAATTGACATACAATAAACTGTACATATTTAAAGTATGCAATTTAACAAGTTTGACATCCTATATAATAAAAGGCTAATATGCAAATCGACCGAAAAGCAGAACAACCGGTCGCTATGACACGCACTGCCCACCAGGGGGCAGACACTCAATGCAGGAACTGCTTCCTGGTGGTCAGTGCTCTCTCACAGGGGGAGCGCCCCTCAGCCAGAAGCCCTGAGCTGGACTCACAGCTGTTGAGTACAGCAGCCGTGGCGGGAGCCTCTCCCACCTCCGCAGCAGTTGGACATCCCCTGAGGGCTCCTGGACTATGAGTGGGCACAGGCCAGGCTGAGTGACTGCCCCCCCACCCTGAATTTCTTACACGGGGCCTCTAGTATTTAATAAATTCACAAAGCATTACCATGACAGAGAGAGTGCTCATACCTACCAACTCCAAAAGTCCCTAGCATTCTTCTATCATCCTCCCTCTCAGTTCCTCCAGTTCTCCCTGCACACGCAGCAACCACTGATCTGCTTTCTGTCACGTTGGGTTAGTTTACTTTTTCCAGTATTTTCTGTAAATGCAGTCATACAGCATTCTTCTGTTTGGCTTTCTTAGCATGATTACTTCAATATAGACCCATGTTGTTGAATATATCAGTAATTCATTTTTTATTCCTGAAAAATATTCATGTAAGTGGCTGTGCCATTACTTATCTCTTCACCTATGGATGGACATTTATGTTGTTTTTTTATTCTGGCTATTAGTTATAAAGCTCCTATAAACATCATGTGAAAATCAATTGACCAAATATGGGTGGGCCTTTTTCTGAATTCTCTTTTATTCTATTGATCAATTTGTCTATCTCTTTATCAAGTCTACATTGTCTTGATGACTATAACATAATTTCGAAAACAGAGTATTAAGTTCTCCAACTTTATTTTTCTTTTTTTTTTATTAACATTATTTGTGTCTATAATAGGCTCTTAGCATTACTATCTGAATTTTAGAATCTGCTTATAAATTCTTCAAAAACTCTTCTAGGATTCTTATTAGGATCAATTGAATTTATACATCAATTTGGGAAGAATTGTGTCTTAATTCATATGGAGTTTTCTGATCCATGAACATGGCATTTCTCCATTTATTTAGGTCTTCTAATATTTTTCTCAGAAATGCCCTATAGTTTTCAATGTACACATCTCTCAATTTTTTCTGTCAAATTGACCCCTATGAATCTCATATTTCTTGATTCTATGAAAAATGGTAGCTTTTGTTTAAATTACAATTGTTCAGGTTACTATAGAGGAATATAGTTGATTTTGTATATTGATCTTGCATCCTGCAACTGCATAAAATTCATCGATTAATACTTTAATGTTTCGGTAGATGCCATAGGATTTTCTATAGCCTATGTCATTTGTGAATAAAGACAGTAAAATTGTCTTTTTTTTCAATGTGAGTGCTTTTTTTTTAACTGCACTGGTTAGAATCTCCTATACAAGGTTAATAGTTCTGAGAGCTTACATTGTTACCTTGCTTCTGATCTTGTGGAAAAGGCATTCTATCTTTCACCATTAAGAATAATACTAACTATAGGTTTTTGTAGCTACCCTTTATCACATTGAGGAAAATTCCTTTTGTTCCTAGTTTGCTGAGAGTTTTTATCAAAAATGGATGTTAGATTTTGCCAAATGCTTTTTATGCATCTATCAAAATGATCATATGGGTATTTTTTAATATAACTCAGTTAATATGGTGAATTACAGTGTGATTGATTCTTGAATACCAACCTGGCATTCCTAAAATAAATCTCACTTGGTTAGGAAGCAATATTCTTTGTATATTTCATTTAATCTGATTTGCTAAAAATTTGTTAAGAATTTTTACATCTATGTGCATGAGTGATAATGGTCTGTGATATATTTTTATTTCTTAATAGTTAGACTGACATACCTTGATATGGAGTGGGGGGGACGAGACGAGATAAACCAAAGAACCTATATACTTACATGTATAGCTCATGGACACGAGCAATAATGTAGTGAAGACTTTGAGGGGGATAGGCCTTGGGAGGAGGGGGTAAAGAGGGGGGAAAATGGGAGATATCTGTAATACTATCAACAATAAAAATGTTTAAAAAGATGGAATTCAGATTATCTCTTCTTTTTTCCTTGAGTGAACTTTGCATCTTTCAAAGAGTTCATTTCACCTAAGTTGTGGAATTTATCATTATAGGCTTCTTAACCATTTGTACACCATAAGCATCTATAGATGCAAGCGATGGACCTTTTTTAATTTAATTCAAAATATCATGGCAGTTAACTGGTTAAAAATATTTCTTTATGTTTTTAATATCTGTAGCATCTGTAGTGATGTCACCCTTCTTATTCCTGATATTGATAATTTTGTCTTCTTTTCAAGATCAGTTTGCCTAGAGGTTATCAGGCTTATTGTTCTGAAAGAACCAATTTTTAGTTTTATTTTTTTCTATTGTTTTTATTTTTTCTCTTTTATTGATTTATACTCTTATCTGTATTTTTTTTCTTTTCTTGAATTTCACTCTTCTTTTTTCTCTCTCTTCTTTTTCTAGTTTCCCAAGGTGGAAAGCTGAGGTTATTGTTTTGGAAACACTCTTTGTATCAATATAGGCAGTTTAGTGCTGTAAATTTGCTTTGAAGTACTGTATTTCACAAAATACTATATGTTGTATTTTCATCTTTACTTGGTTCCAAACATTTTTTAATTTTTCTTTGCATTTCTTATTTGACTCATAGGCTATTAAGCAATATGCTACTTTGTTCCTAAATATGTAGAAAATTTTCACATATCTTTCTGTAATTAGTTTCTCATTTAATTCAGAAACAAACTTGAATTTTTTTTAAGTTACTGAGATTTGTTTTCTGGCAAACTCTTAACTGCCTAGTCTTCCGTTCTCCCAGAGGTATCCCCTCAGTCAGAGAAAGAGCACTGGGCTTTGCCTAGATCCCTCCTCCCCACTCTCTCCAGGTGGCAGTCAAAGGGCTCCCTCTTTTGTTTCTCATCACAGGGATACCACTGTCCCTCACTGCATGATGTCTATTGTCATCTCTTTTGTTTGTTTTTATGTTATTTCCAATAGGAGGATAAATCCAGTCCTTGTTTCCAAATAGATGTCTCTCAATTGTGGTTTTTAACACATAATTTAACACATTGTAAACCAGTTTGTCTTGTTCAACATTAACCTTATAATCTTATTTATGGTATTTAATTTATAGATTTCATTGTCACTTCAAGCAAATTTTCTTAAAAATTAACTATGAATAGAATAATCCGTGAGAGAACTGTGCAAACCTACTTTATTTTGGTAGCTCTCAAACAGGCATCTATATATGCCATCTCTCTTTCTCCCATACTCCTGAGAAGTGGAACAGGATTTTCAGTCACTACTTTTTGCCCAACGAAAGATAAGGCTTTTGGTATCTAAAGATTGGCCTTAGCAGCCTATAGTTGCTAGAAAGCACCTTTCTTTGGTCGTCATCTGCTGCCTTCAGACTAAGATAAAGCTGGCAGTCATCAGTGAAATAGAGACCTGTTAACAGCAGTTATGCCTTTTCTCTCCATTTTCTCTTTCTCTACATGTGAGACACATTTCCCATTTTTTAGTTTCTTCTGCTATTAGACATTTAAAAATCTCCTGGGATAGGAGAGTTATAGGTGATGAGGCTGCATTGCCCTAGTTTACCCTTTCTCATTCTCTTCTCATACATGGGGACCATGGAAAATAAGCCACGAATATAATCTGTATGCTCTATACTCTTCTCATAAAACAGAAATCTGTATCTATATATTCAAAGCCTAAGCGACCATTTCACTGTTCAATCGGTAGCTATGATGCTCACTGACCACCAAGGGAAGACACTCAACACACAGACATGAAAACATGAAACTCAAGACTGATGAATCTCAAGGGGGAGGGGGAGAACAGGGACTGTGGGAAGAGGTTAATCAAAGATCTTATATGCATACTAGAGGCCCCGTACATGGATCCATGTACCAGTGAGGTCCCTCGGCCTGGCCTGCACCCTCTTGCAATCCAGGACCCGTCAGGGGATGTCGGATTGTCACTTTCTGCCTGAACTCCATAGGCCAGGCTGAGGGACTCCACTGTTGCACCAATCCGTGCATGGGGCCTCTAGTGGATACATAATAGCAATGCTCAACATCCAAAATTCCTAATTTGCGCAGCTGGCGTGGCTCAGTGGTAGAGCGTCTATCTGTGAACCAGGCGGTTACGGTTTGAATCCCGGTCAGGGCACATGCCCGGGTTGCAGGCTTGATCCCCAATGTGGGGCGAGCGGGATGCAGCTGATCAATGATTCTCATCATTGATATTTCTCTCCCTCTCCTTTCCTCTCTGAAATCAATAAAAATGTAAAAAAAAAACCAAACAAAATTCCTAATTTGTGATTGACCCTGTTTCTTTAAAAACTAATGTTCTGTGGATTTCATTTATCCATTAACACGAAACACTTATATTCTTTTGTGTTTTTCTTGCTCTCTCCTTTACAGTCTTATGAATGGGTGAATTCCCTTCTCGTGTTTTACTTCCTTTCAACTTTAATCACTAACACTGAGATGTTTCTTGTGTCTTATTCACCCTTATTTTCTCACAAGAATTGTACCAGAAAAGTTAACCTTTTCCCACTTTTTCTTACATATTCCTTTTTGTCATTCTCTTCCTTTTTGTTGCTGGCAGCTTTGCTAACCATCATCACCTCCCCCCCATCTTAAATTTAGTCCTATAGCATCCCTGATAGCTCATTCCAAGTGATTATAAATTAAAAATTCATATGAAATTTCTTTATTTAGTAAAGGGGATTTTTTAGTTCATAAGACTCATCAACTTACATAAATATGAGGCTATCACAGTCATCCTTGATGGCTTCAGCTATGATAATTTTGGAGCATTCTATATTGACTATGAAAGTGGTGAAAATGAAGCACTGGCTGTGTGCATAGAAGTCTGTGGCAGCTGCAAAACTATACTGAGCCCATCGTTAGATCACCACGTTTCATCAGCCCCACTGTCTTTCATTGTTTTAATGTGAAATCAGTATTTTTACCTCCACATATCCCTAATTCAATACGTTCTAGCAAAATGGTCCATCTATACAGATAGATGACTGAATTCAGTACATATTTTGTTACTTCTAGGTAGAAGCAGCATATTATATATTTCAGAGCATACAATGATGAGCATAATCTAACTTTGCCTTCAAGGAATTTAATTCAATTTCATAGGAAACAAAGTTTGTACATACATAATACTGAACTCCAACTATGTTCAATGCACTGGCTTAAGTACATGTGTTATTCTCTTTAATCCATATATTAGTCCTATGAGGTAGATACTAGTATTTTATTCCCATTCCATGTGAGAAAATTGAGGCATATAGAAGTTAAGTGCTCAGATTAAAATCACACAGCTGGAAAGCCTGAGAGAGTTTTAAGTAGAAGAGTGGCATAATCAGGACCTAATTATAGGATGGATATTCTGGTAGCATTGCTTAGAGTGTACAGAAACAAAAAGTTGGGGATAGGAACACCATTGTTAATACAGTCATCCATTAAAATAATACATTAATTCCCCAGTGATGATGGCAGTGAAATGGAAGGAGACTATATAGATGTACAAAGATGATAAAGACAGGATTTATAGAATTTGGCAAGCAACTCAGTGTCATTGTTCTGGGGGGTATAGAACAAAGATAGCTTTGAGGTTTTGACATTGATAATGGGGAGAAAATGATCTTATTAAAGAATTGAAAGTAAAAAAAAAAAAAATCTAGGTTAGTAGTAACTTTAGATGCAATATTTAAAGATGTCCAAAGGCTACTGAGTTGTGTGGTAGGAGTCCAAGTGATGGATCAGAGATAGATTGATTGAGTGCTTGTCCTCAAGAGAAATAAGTGGAGCAGGTTTTCACAGAAGGGGAGGGTAGCGAATGCCTATTTTTATGGGCAGGGAGAGAAAGAAGACAACCGCTGCATGACAGCTATAATGAAGTTTAAAGAATCCACTAACAATAAGTATTACTCTTACAATGAATAAAATTATTTCTAAACTTACTGACTCTCAACCTTCATCTCTCACATTTAAACATTTGTAAAGTAACTAGGAGCCCGATGCACAAAATTCGTGCAAGCGGCTTGGCCCTCACAGCCCTGGCTGCCTCACAGCCCCGCGGCCCCGCCCCCTGCCCACTGGTCATTCTGGAAGGTCGTTCCAGAATGTCGTTCCACCATACGGTCTAATAGCTCTTTATTAGATAGAATTTTAGTCGAGTTGCCTTGTGTCTGATTATTTGCAGTATCAATAGATAACCTAACATCAGTGTCCATCCTGACTTACATGGGTTTATAAAGTTGTACCCAAATGTAGGAACCCAGGGCTTTTAGCAATCACACTTGAAAGAAACCTTGGGAGTTGCATTTGTCAAGCAGCTTTGAAAACCACTCATGCATACCCCATGTCCAGAGCTCCATCAGCAGCCCAAATGTAAAGAAGGGAAAGGTCGTTCTTCTTCCTGCGCTGTGATGGTTTGCTGACATATTTTGACACACCAGTACAATGCCGAGGGGACCTGACCTTCCTGCAACACTGAGAGACTCAGGTTTGGGCAGGTTACCTGACACTCATTGCGTTTGCTCTCTCTGCCTTTCTCCTCCTTCACAGATAAACACACTCGAACATGAAACACTGCCTTCCATACAAAAATTTTTAAATGGACATAAATGATTGCTGAAAACCCTACTTGGAACTATTAAGACTTCTAATTAAAGAAATTAAATTCATTTTTCAGAGTGATAAATATGAACAGTGATTGTTAATGCATGAAAGAGAAAAACTAAACAAACGAGGTCTCTGCTGTTTTCCAGTCTTTGGCTTGGTGATGGAAAGCAATTTTTGGAGTTCAGATGTTTGAAGATTACCTCTAAAGTGCACAGTTAGTACACGTGAAGGTAAATCGTTGACAGCTTTTGAAATAGTTGCCTCAGAGGTATATCATGTGCTAAAAGGTTGAAGAGTAAGGTGGAGACCAGAGAGCTGTCAAGAGAATTTTCTGCCATATATAAATAGATTCTGCTAGGTTTACATACTGTGAAGAGGAGCTTTAACTAGTTGCCCGTATTATTTCTTAATGCAATATCATGGTGATGTGGGCATGGAAAGAAACACGCTCACCATTAATGAGTTCCTAAAATATAAAAGTAATAAGCCAAATATTTATTCATCAGGAGCAGCTCTTCGGAAAGATGTTCTTGCTGTCTCCACACCTAGTAAATATAAAATAAACGTAATAATATTTTCCAGGCACCTAGACTGCACTTTGTAAAACGTAAAAACATTTTTGTATTTGTCATAATATTGGAAAAAAGGAATATTCAAGTATTTCAATCATATTGTTCCCAAATGTGATAGCTGTCAGCTAAGTTAAGATACTTTTCTCCAAGATAAGTATTTTAGTGGCATGCCTAAAATGGGGGCTGAAATTTTGAAGTACTTAATCTTTTCATTGTTCACCTATTTTCCATGCTCTCTGAACGTTCCCCTAGAATCTGGATATCATACACTTCTGTTTGAATTGTTTCTCTTTCCGTATCCTCTACCTTGTCCCATATCTTGTCCCTGGAAACCAAGACTCAGCACAGACAACGCCCTCTCAACTCCTGTCCAGGTTACCACAAGGCCACACTCGCGTTTCCTGGTGTTCCTCATTCCATCAGGCCTCTAGGATTATGTGCTGAGAACTGGCAGGCCTGATCCTGCTCTGCCTGCCTGAGGCCTGGTCACACACATTCCACTGTGCCACAGCGTGGCCACTCCGCAGGCCTCGCCATTCAGGGTTTATGTGATGTTTAACTGACACCTGTATCTGACAATACAGATGTGCTTCTCAATGCCATCTTTATCTACATAGGAACCATTGCAAAACTCCATTCACTTAACTATTACATGGATTAATTTTACTTAGCAATAACAATTAGTTTTCCTGCTAAAAGTCAAGTGGCCAAATTCTTTTCTCATTCTCCAGGTAATTTTGTAACCCCTCCCCACCCCCCACCCCCCAACCACCACCACACACATAGCACCCAGGCATGCAGGTGCATGCATGGGCGCGCGTGTGCACATACACACACACACACACACACACACACACACACACGCCACTAATTGCTTGAAACCACAGCAAGTCTGTTTGAAATGACAGGGAAAAGGTTAAAGTCCTGGCCATGTTTTTATTGGGTTCACCAGTGACTTAATGTCTCTAAACTTTTTTCCTCTAAATTCCCCCGGTTGTTTCTAACATTATGGCATTTTATACACATCTTTTCCTCAGTGAGTACACACAAAGTTCTATTGTTCTGCTAAGTTCCTGGCCTTCTTTTATAAATTCTTAGTAAACATTTCTTTCATTGTGGTGAAAAAAAAGTATATATTCTATCAATTATTTTAAAAGGCAATAATTTATTATAGTTGATCATAAATGTCAGGAAGCAAAGACCCAGCTGAAGCATTTTGTCACTTATCATGCTGTTTTTCTTCTAATTAGTTCATTTACATTTCACAAATTAAGGGTAAAATTCATACAGAAGATAACATCATAGGTTTAACTGACCTATATTTGTATCTGCCAAATTTAAGTTAATTAGAAATGTAGATGCTGTTTGTTTTATCTGTCAGAAAAGCTCATCTTTTTTTCTAAAAAAAAAAATAAAAAAAGTAGACACACTTTTTCCCCCTCAGCATTTATCATCTAAATAATAGTCTTGCCAAGATGGCAGCCTCATAATAAACTCTTTTCAGTGGAGTGATGGGTAATGAAGCTTGCTTGTGAAGGCAGCGAAAAAATGTTGTCTGGCCAAATGCATGAATATGACGGCTAGAGAATCAGTGGACTTTCTCAGCCATCCATCTTTTTAGTAGCCTCTTATACATCTGAATATTTTGATAGATGATCTAATAATTGAGTTATCTATCTTTCTAACTATCGGAGTTGCATAAAAATTATTCTCACATGCTACTGAATATTAAATATATTAGGCACCCAGTAAATTTTTCATAAAAGGGCCAAAAGGTGAAAGATTTTTGTTATTCTATAAATACCTCTTAATATATTGAGTGTTGAGCTCTCTGAAATACTCAGCTTTTCATTACCTCTGTGAGAAGCAGGCATCCACTTTAAAGGGATGACCCATTTTAAGTAGGACATGTAACAGTTACTACAGCGAGTGAGAAGTAAACCCTGGTGAACATATAGGTGCAACTCGAGGTTGTACATGGAATGTCCTTGCTGGTCTAACACCAGCGGCACACTGAATGTGGTACATATTTTCAATACAAACCACACAAAGATGTGGATATGAAGGGAGATCTTGGTAATTTTGATGTACCCATTACATTGAGAGGAAGGTGATGCTACCAAAAGGGGAAGTTTGCATATCAGCTGCCAGCCTAGCATTTCACCTAGTGACACAATACTATCCAAGTATTCTCTTAATGTGTAAGTACTCCTTCCTCCTGTATGGCTTCATATTGAGTTTTGTTGTTTTTGTTATATACCACTCTATTAGAAGCTTATCAACAGCCTGGCCAGCCAGCATGGCTCAGTGGTTGAGCATTGACCTATGAACCTGGAGATCACAATTCACTTCTTATCAGGTCACATGCCTTAGTTGTAGGCTCAGTTCCCAATGTGAGGCATGCAGGAGGCAGCCAATCAATGATTCTCTCTCATCACTGATGTATCTGTCTCTCTCCCTCTCCCTTCCTCTCTGAAATTAATAAAATATATATGTATATATATTTATTTTTTTTTTATTTTTTTTTTTAAAGCAGCTTATCAACAACAAGGGCTCCTCACTGGGAAAAAAGCAGCAGGGAAAATTGGCAGGAAACAGATGGGTTACATAGTAGGCTTTCCCCACCCCACTCTCTGTACTTCTTCAAGGTGACATTGCAGTGCTGACTTACTTCTCCGTAACCAACATTAAATTAAAGTAGCTCTGCCCTGGAAGATTAGGCATTTGTTTGTGGGTCTGAAGGGTTACCAGTCCTGTGCATCGTGAAAGGCATTCAAATGAGCAGGGCCTTAAAATTGAATTTCTGTTAGCCAGTCCCCATGAATGCTCTTCATCAGTTGCATGGGAGGAAGTACTATCAGTAGCTCCAGCTGTAAATAGCTTCATCTTTTCAATGCAACACTTATTTTTGGTCTCTCTCGTCCAAAATAGTGATGAAGGCTAAAAACACCACACTTAATTGTGTGTTTAAGGTTTTAAAGAAACGTTAAAATATGGACAACCACTATTTTTGCATGCCTTTCAAATTGAAGTGTTTGGAATGACAATCAAAGACGTAGTGATAGAAACAAATATGGTAAAACTGTCTTAAACTTCACCTGACTTATAGTTCCTAACAGATTGCAGCTCACACTTTTGCTGTTTGTAAAAATGTGGGATGATAGACTTTCTTTCTCCACATTTTTTCTATAGAAAAATATTAATTGAGAAGGGTAATACCAATTGTGGAACTCCTTTTATGGGCTACATCTGGGAAACTGTTACTCTCTAGTAGTCTAGGCTTTTTGTGGTTTCAAGAATTTTGCTTCTATAATTTGAAGTTGGGGAAAAAAAAACGGTATTTATTATATTGAAACAACTATAGTTGGGATTTTTAAGCTTTTAGATATCTATTTGAAATTACACATTTAAAACAGTTTGAAATAACCATATTGGAGAAGTTTTAGGGGAGGGAAGAGTCTTTTCTTAATCCAAGTAGGAAACATCTGTGTTCTTTCTAGTCTGTCTTTCGCTTAGCACGGCCTCATCCATCACTGGGCTTTGATATGAACACCCAGAAGCCATGTCCTTTTGTTTTAAATGATAAATATGCCTTTGTCGTGAATACTCACAGACAACCCAGGATTTACATCTGAATTGTCAAAGTGTAGCTGCCCAGCTCCTGTGATGAGTGACATTATTAGTGAAATAAAGAAGTTTTTAATTTGTCTTGGGTAGGCCTTAGATGGTGACACTATGAAACTATGTGGGTTGTGATGCTAGAAAAAGTTGTCCTTCTTCCACTATTTTTCTCAGATTTACTATTTATCAACAAGAGGCAGTCTGTCGCAGGAGGTTCTCCTGTAAACATTTTTACTTTAATGCAGTTAATCTGTCTCTTTAGGTTTTATTACATAGGTTTGACGGCCAGTCGTTCTTATCAAAACTAATGCTATTTGAAGTCACAGGCTTCTGGTGGTCAAACAGCTAGTATCAAGATTTGTTCAGTCTTATTATTATTACTAAAGACAGTGTTTTTATAAACTTTAGCATTATTTCAAGGTCAATTATCTGTTCTAAATAAGTTTCTTTGATAACTTTGTCTTCACAAACTCACATCTTCTTGAATGGGCTTACATATGTGCACTTTATTTTTTTAAATTTATTGATTGATTTTAGAGAGTGAGAAAGGGAGTGAAAGAGAGAGAAAAAAACATCAATTTTGTCTTTCCACTTATTTATGCATTCATTGGTTAATTCTTGTATGTACCCTAACTGGAAATTGAGTCCTCAACCTTGACGTGTGGGGAAGACACTCTAACTAACTGAGCTACCCGATCAGAGCCTTATTTGTGCATTTTATATAAATACACGTGATATCTACCTGTACAATTTTGTGTTAATCATCAAAACCCTTGGAACTGTTAAGTTCAACTGTTGTATTTGATTCTTCTACTAAGAAATATGGACATTAAATTAAAAATATTGTCAAGTCTTGATTTTCTGTTGTCTGCAATGTAAAAGATTTCAACTTACAAATATTTTCCTTATTTATTTCTACATTATTAGGCGTATATTTGACATTTTTAAAGTTTCATCTTGTGATAAATATTTCAAATGTTTCATGATGGTAATGAGTAGCATATTCTAATTTACATATAAAAGACATTCTGTGATAATTAGTAAGTTCAACAGAAATTGAATTACCTTTTACATGCTTTGTTTTCATAATTTCAACACAACTGTTTTAAAAGTAGAAGGAAAAAAGTTCTCTTTTTCTTTTTTTTCAACTGAATTGATTGGTTGAATTACCCAAAAACAACTTTTAACTTAGAATGTTGGGATTTATAGGAGAGTTAAGTTATATATTATACTTTGATTAAATATCTGTCCATAAAATTCACATTAAAATGGTTTCATCATTTTTACAGTCCACTTAAATTATGTTTTATTTGAGGTCATATTCCTCACCCCATGAATGTATTAATCTTGGGTTCTCTTTGTTTTGATTGTGTCAAAACTGAAACTTAGCAGTTATTTTTTGAAAAATATTTCTTGATTGCCAAAAGAAATAGTTTTAAAGCAAAAAAAAAAAAAGAAGAAGAAGTACTAGATTAAAACTTAACCCTGAGTATCCAGGAATTTCCTTTCTTTTTCTTCTTTTTTCTTCTTAGTATTTCCTGAGTCACCTGTTTCATGGAAAATGAAGTCTTATTCATGTTTGTTTCCCAACAGAAAACAATTGTTTAGCTCAACCCCTCACTTTAATTGAGAGTTTTGTACTATAATATAAGTGTCTGAGTTTCTGAGACCCTAAAGCTTTCACCCAACTTGAACACAATGATGCCAGTGAGCTTCTGTCCAGAGTTAATCAGCTGCAGAATTTGTAAACTGCACATGTGTCAAAGTTGAAAATGTTAGCACTCTAATAGAAGCTTGAAAAGGTTAGATCTG
Organism: Murina feae; assembly: GCA_004026665.1. Lineage (NCBI taxonomy): Eukaryota > Metazoa > Chordata > Mammalia > Chiroptera > Vespertilionidae > Murina > Murina feae. The sequence goes on from PVJC01003041.1 coordinate 62,448, forward strand.
ATAAAAGCCGTCAGCAGTTAAAGAAAGTGATTTATGGGAATGTAATGACACAAAATGCCTCATTTATCACTCATATATAGATAGGTTAAGGTTCCTGTGTCATACTTTTAAAAACTTGACCACTTCGAATTGTCAAAATAGGTACTTAATTGCCCTTCATACTTTTCATTTTGAATTTATTTCGAGTTCGGTAATTTTATCTACGATCACTTTACTGTCATTCACTTCATATGGTTCCATTTAAAGTCATTCATATTTTGGATTTTCAAAAACTGTACATCACTGATCTTTTTGAACTTTTATTAGCTAAAGCTGTTGCAGGGAAAGAGCAGGCCACTCATATATGTTAATTTACATTTTTATTTAACACGAACACCATGGAGTTATGCTAAAGTTTCATTTTCTCTATTCTAACACTTGTAATTTTCACCAGCATTTTATAATCCTCTAAATTACCTATACATCTCTCCTTAAAAAGTGAAACATGAGATTTTAAAAGATAGAGCCATCAACTGGTTTACTGTCCTAGTAACTAAACTTAATATTTAAGTTTCTCACAAATTAAATTTAATGAAAACCTGCCTGTTTGGTTCAATGATCCTTTTTTCAAAAGGATGAAAACAAAAGTTAAGAGATATGCCAGCTTGTATTTCTGTCCCAAATTGACTATAAAAACAATTATTTCTTTATACATTCTAAGAAAAGTATTCATGAACTTGGAATTGCTAAACATATATTTGCTTATTTGATGTCATTTACTTTATACATTAATATATTAGCACTATTAAAATAAAAACTAGCTTATAGACTGCCAGTATATCAAAGTAATGTTATAAAACACAAATTTTATGAATGATGATAACAGTTTTAAAAACTTTAGTATAAATGGTAGAATTGTTTAAGGGCTTCTTGGAAGTTATTCAGATCATTAAATACGCAGAAATGTTTCAGAGTTTTCCCCTTTGCCCCTCCCTCTATGGCTAAAAAATAAATTTGAACATTTTGACAGGTTTAGTTTGTAGCCAGGTATTGCACTTTCTTCAGCAGGGACCCCAGGTTCAATTTAAAAGTCAGAGAAGTTTCTCCAAGGAGGAAAAAGCATGCAAATAAAAGGGAAAGGGAGGAGCTATCCTAGGAAAGAGAAACTTAAGAGGCATCATAACCAAATGCAGTTGACCTTGTTGAACCCTTGATTCCATTAAATAGTCTAGAAAAAAATAAATTTTTGATGCAGTCATGGAAAGTTGAATATGGATTACTGTGAATTCTTAACATCAAGAATTCACTCGCTTTTGTTAGGGATGATGAGGCCATCCTGGTTATTTAAGAAAATGTCCTATTTTTAAAGGGATACATTTGAGAATATGTAAACATGCAGTGTCGTGGGGCCTGGCATTTCTTTTAAAACGTGTCAGCAAAATAAACACTTGAGTTGAGAGAGGGAAATTTAAAAGGGGAATATAGAATTGGCAAGATGAATGTTTTGTGAGGGAATTCTCTACTACTTATGCATTAAAATTTTTTCTAATAAAAAACTAAAAATAAAGGAGATGGTTATAGCAATCCTGTCTAAAGTACAGTTTTTTAGTATAAAATTATAACATCTTACATTTTCTAACATTTTCTTGCTGCCAATCTTAATTTTAAAATTGTAAGGTATGTTCTAAAAATGCTTTTTAGGTATTCCAAGTTTATCCCCCCAAAAATCATTTAATTGACTGACATAAAATTCGTTTACAATATTTTAACTCAGTAGCAAATTGGTATCTTCTAACATAGAAAAGAGCTAAGAGAATGTGCATATTTACTCAAAATATGACAGAAACCTATTAGCATACTGCTTTGTGCTCTAAAAAGTATATGGTATCCTCAGTGGCAGTGTGAATCTTTTTTTGTTGTTGTTTTTAAAGATTGTAAATGAATAATTTTAGTCTTATATTTTATGAACTTTAAAGCATTTGACTTACATTTTAAGCTTTGCTTTTTTTGTCATTGTTTACAAAAGTGTTTTCTTGAGTTGCAAATAGTTTCCCAATCTGAGAAATATTAAACTAGATTTTAGATGTATACTTTAAAGAAAAAAATATTTGTGTATTTTAAGTTAAAATCTTAATTCTTCTATGATTTAAAGGTCTGTTTACTTGGCTATCTTTAGACTTGTATTCAGTATTTATATCTGTAAACAACAACAAAAACACCTGAAGATTTCAAATTCTTAAAATGTACCTTGATTTGGAGAAAATGTTTTTTTTTTTAATATGAATTTATCATTTACCCTGTTGGTAGTAAAGAATAATTAAGTAAATGTATTGTATTTTTCTAGATAATTTACATATATTAAGGCAACATAAGGAACCCCGTTTCAATTTAACCTTCCAGAAAGAAACCATCTATTTGAAGGGGTTTTGTTGTTGTTGTTGTTTTCAAATCCACGATTAGGAAAAATTCATATTATATGTGTTTATATAATCATAGGAGTCAAAATTATCTGAATCTATGAATCTTAATAGTTTGCTCTTATAACAACCATGAGGAAATGTATTAAAATGCCTTAATTACAGGGCAAAAAGAAGAGAAAGCACAGCCTTTTAGCATACGATCTTTCAATTGTTCAGCAAAGGATAAAGAAAGCATTCAAGCGTGGTTTCCAGAACTGTCAGCAACAAGATAGTACGATGTACTTTAGAGAGCCTTAAAGACCTTCCTGGGAAGAAGATGCGATTAGTAAAATAGACTTTGCGTTTTAAAGAAATCTTTAAAATGCTACAAAATTTCATAAAGTTAATATATTAATATCCCAGATGAGAAAAGGCCATCCCTGACGTTATTCCACTTGACTCACCCAATGGTGGATCTCATAAATATTTTTCTTTAGCTTTGATTTAAGAGTGAAGAGTCTAAGACATTGAAGTATGGAATAGGTGCCAGAGGCCTTCTCTGTCTGACTCTGATGTGCAGATTGAATCTCACCAGGAAGTTAGGAACATCTAGCAGTCTTCCCCGCACCCACCAAGTCGTCTTACCCACATTAAGTTCAAAATGACCCGAAGAAATGCCTTTGCACTATCAGCATGTACACACACACACACACACACTGTTTTCTTTTCCACAACACTGTTTCTGGGGAGGGGGGTGTAAGAATTTTAGAGGCACTTTAAATTTCAGACTCAGTTTTAATTTTAATATCAAAACAAACAAAAAAAGTTCATTTATTTCCCATTGAATCCAGTCAAAGTCTCATTAGCAGTATGTCTCTTAAGTGGCATTCAGGTTAACCTGACTGTGTGATCAGTAGCCGTTTAAGTAACCCCAGCCTGCCCTTACAGCCTTGCTTCAGCCTGCGCTGCCCATCAGGATTTGGGTGCTAGTCTGCTCTTACCCACCTCGCAGGCATCAGTGTCTACCAGCTACTCCCCAGCACCGCATGTATTCCTGTTTACATTGTCTTCCTTTGAGGACACCTCATTCAAAGAGAAATCAACCTCGTAAGAGCTGTGTTTGTAAGTTATTACTCTTTCATTGAGAAACTGTTCCCAAACCAGGGCTGTTATTTTCTTCCCACTAGTCAATAACCAGTGTATTCAGTGTTCAATATTAAAAAAAGATAGAAATAATTTTCCGTGTATTTAAAGACTTTATTAAAATCTATTTGAAACGACACTATGGAATAATAGATTCATAGCACAGGGACTTGTTTCCAGTTTAGCTCCCACAGAGATGTAACCACTAAAAAGGTCTGCTCTGTGTTTCCATTAACTTGTTTAAATTATTCTTCTACAAAAGATACTGCAGACTACTTTGTTCTTAAATCTCATGCAATAGATTGAGTAGTACTTGAAGATTTGTTGCATTTTGACTGTAGGAAAAATAATGTCTCTGCATGGTAATGAGTATATGATTTGCATGTGCGTTGTATAATTCACAATATACATATGCATTCATCATGTTATTCTTCGCAATATGATGAATTATGTCAGTTTATTGCATATGTCTGCATGTACCTCATCTCTTAATTAAAGCATTAATCACTAAAATTACCAAAGATACAGAGTTTTACTGTACTTTTAAAATTTAACGTTGATCTTTGCATAGTAATATACATATTATTTCTAATTGGTAGACTATACTAAGACATTTTAAGTAAGGATTTCCATGTTAAGATTCTATCATATCCATTATTTTAAATATGCTTATCTTTGTACTTACAACACACTTTTTAACCATTTTAAATCATTTTTATTTGAGATTAATTTTTTAAATCACTGAAATTACCAAAAACATACATATGTGCATATGTATTCATATCCTATGATCAACTTTAAAATTTAAAAGACTATCTATAGTTTGTCAGTACATCTAAGTTTTAAAGTTCATCTTTCATCGTCATGTACATTAGTTCTAATTGGTAGACTATGATAAGACATGTTAAGATTCCATGTGAAGCTGTTAGCGTATTACTTTTCAATATATTATCTTAATATATATTTATCACACCCTTTAACAATTGTGTTTAACAATTATTTTTTTTTAATTTGAGGTTAATTATATTAGATGTTAATTTCCAAGCACCTAATATTTGTTCGTTTATAATTAATGAACACTTGCTAATCATGTGGTTCAATCTTGTAGAAATCCACACTTTCTGATCAGAATAAAAATGGTCAGGCTTTGAGGGAAATCTTTGGGGGAAACGGGACCAGATGGTCACAGAATTTAGTTGTTAAAACTTGTTTTACAAAGGAGGCACATGTTGCACCAACCCTGCTCATTAGTCTATTTAACTTTTTTAAGAGAAAAATTTTACTCGTTTACCCCTAAACTATTCTTATATCATTCATGACTACATTTCTTCTCATCCCGGGACTTTGCTTCATGCTTATCTGAAAAGAGAGAAGCCTTCCTCACATGACTTGGGTAAGCCACTGTCATTTCTCCCTGTGTTTTCGATTATTCTCTCCCCTAGTTAGGTGAAGGTGGTTCCTTATTACATTTTTAAGTTTCCTGGGTTTCCCTTCTTCTCCAGAACTGCAGCTTTCCTCATGCTTCTTCATTCCCTCTGGTATCTTGATATTTATTCATATCGGCAGCTTCTACTTCCCCACCCAAGGCACTTAATGCTGAGGAGCCTGACATTCCCCATGCTTTGTTCCAAAGCCATGTAGGTACGTTTCTATGAAATGCTTCCTTCATATGGAGTTGATTATGCTCCTGCATCCTAGTCACCTGCCTAAACATTGTCATTCCTGACTGAAAGGCTAAGGAACCGTCAGCCCACTCACCTGGACCGGCCACTGGCCCAGTGCCGGGATGTTGAGCTCTTCCAGAACCAGGAAAGCACTCGTCTCCCACACTGTGTGCCCTCTTTTGCTTTGTCTTTTCCTCCTGCCCCCAGGTCCCTCTTCCAAGAACAAGGGCCCAAGTCCCTCTGTATGTTCCTTTTCTTTATCCCACTCCCTTCTGTCCTATGAACTGGAAATCTGACCCAACTGGGCCACCTCAATAGAGTCCTTTGCCCACTAGCTTCCTGTTGGGTTCAGTCAGTGGGAGGCACTGGCAAGAGATCACAGGGTAAAAAGGAAGCTCCAGCAAGGTGTTTATTTCCCTGGCTGCCTCACTTTCGGATACTTTCAGATTGACTGCATTTGTGTACAAAGTCAGTTCTGTCAGGCGATCCTCCCCATTCAGCTATACTTTGGGCTTTGGTTGTCCATTCCTTTCTCTCTTACGGGGTGGGAAGGGCTCCCTGCTGTGGATAGCCTAGGAGCATTGCACATCCAAATCTTCCATGGTCATCCTATACCTGCAGAGGAAAGTTAAGCTCCTCAACCTACACCACATTTAAGGCCTTCCACAGTCTGATCTCAGCCTCATTAGCCTTATCCTGAGCTGTCACTCCATGTACTTCCCTAATTCCACCCAAACATACATTCTCATGCCTTTGTTCCTGCATGCTCTTATGCTGGGACTAACCTGCCCTTCTGAATTATTCAAATGAGGCAATTCATCTGGAATCTAGAATGAAGCCAACTCGGCATTACAATTGAATTTAAACTTAAATTAAGAGCATTTGGAAAGTATTGAAATAGTCTATTGTCAGAGTATGCCACCAACATGTGAAAGTGAGTGAGCTAGACCAGGAGGTCTCACGCTGTGTACCACTGTGTGCCTGTCCTTGGATTATTACCTCCAGAATGTGAAGCTTCTGTGGACAAGTGTCTTCTGATAACTCCCTTTCCTCCAGGTGCCTCTCATGACCCATGATAGTCTGGGTCACTTAGTTACAATACAACTAGTTACTATCTAATTAATGACTGTTCACCCCTAGTAGGAAGTTATGGGATCAGACCTCTGTACAGGTCATGTGGGCAACCTCAAGCTGCTTATAGGTCAGGAGGCTGAATCAGTCTGTTGTATTTAGGAATTTAAGCCCATTTAACCCAAATAGACGGACATGTGCAAGGAACTGCCTGGGGGCTACTTTGTTTAGAAAAGAGGTGAAAGTGAGTGAGACACTGTCCCGTATTGTGCCTTAAATTCATATTACTAATCCTATCTAATAAAAGAGTAATATGCAAATTAACCATGACTCCGTCACAAAGATGGCTGCGGCTATGGAGCTGGAGTGAACAGGAGGCTTGCATCCCCGGAGAGCTTCCGGGCTGCCAGAGGATGTCTGACTGCCAGATTAGGCCCGATCCCCCAGGGAATGGGCCTAAGCCAGCAGATGGACATCCTCCAAGGGGTCCCAGACTGTGAGAGGGCACAGGCCAGACTGAGTGCATAAATTTTTGTGCACTGGGCCTCCAGTAAAGATAATTTAATTTGAAACTATGTTCATGACCAAATTCACCATGTTAATAAACCTAGCAGTTGGTGCTCAGAATTCACTCTTTTTTGACCTATCAGCAACACTTAGAACAGCTTATTGATGGTTCCTTCAGTGTCACCTTATTTGATTTTTAAGCGGCCATACCCTCTGATTTTTCTCCCAGCCATAGTGGCCTACCCCAGTCTCCCTTCATGGCTCATCCTCTTCTAACTGTTCTCCTGACATTGGAGTGTCTCAGGTCTCAGTGTTTGCTTCTCTTCCATATCTGTATCTTTTTCTTGGAGCTTTCATGGCTTTAAATGCCACCTGAGTGCTAATACTTCCAAAAGTTACATCTTCAACCTGGATCTTTCTCCTGAACTTCAAGCCCATGTATCCAACTGCCTACTCAACATCTCTTCGTGAGTGTATGTTAGCCATCTCAGACCCAGCATGCCAAATCGGAATTCCAGATCTCTGAAAGTTTTCCCTGTCCCAGTTAAGGACAGCTCCATCCTTCTATTTGCTTAGGCCAAATACCTTGGGATCATGATTGTTTGTTTCTCTCATGTTACACTTCTGGTCTTTTGAAAATCCTGTTGGCTCTATCTTCAAAAGAGAGTTAGAATCCAACCACTTTTTACTATCTCCACAGGTATCACTTGATTCAAGTCATCATCATCTCTACCCTGGATTATTGAAATAACTCTCTAACTGGTCTTCCTGCTTCCACCCCAACCCTCCTACAGTCTTTTCACAACATAACATCCAGCTCATCAAACATAAGTCAGATCATGTGACTCCTTTGCTAAAAATCTTTCGGTGGCCCCTTATTGACCCAGAGTGAGAGTGAGAGTGCTTACTTCAGCTTTCACAGCCATGCCCAGTTCCCTTCAGTCACCCTGTGCCCTCATCTCTATCACATTCCCCCTTACTCGCTCTGCACCAGCCACTCTGGCCTCTTTGCTGTTTCTTAAATTTGCCAGAAACGTATTGCCTCAGGCCCTTTGCACTGAATGTCCCCTTTGCATGAAATACTTTTCTTAGACATACAGTATCCCCCAAAAATGTACACATACACACTTAATAATTCTAAAGGCAGTGTTTATTAAAATACATTTCATTTTCAAAATGGAGCTATCAGCTGTTAAAGTGTGTATACATTTTGGGGGACACCCTGTATACATGGTTCAGTGTCAAAAGTCAGATACCATGCCACCTTCTCAAGCCTACCTTGCCACTCCCCAACATCCTGCACCTTCCTTCCTTGCTTTGTTTCTCTGTATCCTTTTCACCTTCTCATATGATTTATATGGCCCCTTATTTTGTTTTGCCTGCTAGAATTAAAGCCCTACTAGTGCAGGGATTTCTTCTTATTGTTTACCACTTTATCCCTAAGACTAGATAGTGCCTGGTACATAATAAGTTCTTAATACATATTTATTGAATAAATGAATAGATTTATTTTTAATAACCATAATTTGTTTTTAAAATACAAATGTTACATGCCAATATTAATGGCACAAATTGTTCATATTATCAGCATTTAATGTTCCCAAAGCTTCTGACACTTGGAAGCAATGTTGAAAGCTAATGTATTACATGCAACAAAAGTAAACAGTCATCAGTCTTTTAATTTTTTAGTTTGAAGAAAACAAGATAGGCAGTCCATTTCCTCCCTCCCTTGCTTTTATTTTCCTAGGAATCCCACTGCAGTTTCTGACAGAAATAATACCAACTTAAAGAAAGAATTATTGGTATTGTTTCATATGCTATTAGTAGGTTTGGAAATGATATTGCAATTATTTTGTTAAACACTTTATGAGAAATGTACACAGTGATGTATATTTTAACTATTACTTGCAACTATCAAACTTCAAAATTAATTATGCAAATATTCCAAATATTGGTAAATTTAAAGTATAGTAGGAGATGGCATCATGGAGCCAAGTGGAATAAGTATGCATCCTCCTGTTTCCATTTTGATTACGGAGAATCATACAAACCTATTTTATTGAATTTAAAAGATCTATAGTGTTGGCTATCTCTGTGCATATCACAGCCAATAAAAATTGAAAAGTTAATATTCCAAATTATGTGAAGTCTTATTTTTTATTTTATTTAAATATCCATCTAAAATGCTATATTTACTACACAAGTCCAAATTACTTAGCAAATATGATTTTATTTTGTATGGGAAATGGGCTTGCTTGGGTCAGAGTTTCACTGACTACTGTTTGCTGAAAATGTTCCCCAAAACAAAGGTGGTTGGTCAAATGATTCTAGAACATGTTGCCTACTACATTAAAATTTCAAAAGTTCTTTAGCGAGGAGACATGTTCATCATTGTTTAACTCTAAATTTGCTTGACCAAGGATCACTTTCAGCATCTAATACCTCATGTCCTCTTTGGAATATCCTCTTGGGAACTCTTGTGTGGACTACTGACAGATGATAATGAAATCAATGGTGGGATGTGAGTGAGGAGGGATTGGGGGCAGAGGAGTGAGCTCCCATTTCTGTGTTGTCTACAGTGAAATGAATACTTCACTCATCTGGGCACCCTCACTAACCATACTTCTCATCATTGAAAAGCCCAGATGGCCTTCCCTAGACTAGGCATTGCAAAGTGCAGTGCTTCTAAGAGCAGGCAGACAGCTGAAAGGAAGGGAACATGGTGAACCTGAGAGCAGGCAGGCTTGGACATGGAATAGCCACCACTCATTGTCAGCCCGTGTGGCTATGTTGATCCAATGGGCCTCATATGGCCAAATCTTCCAGTTCTTCAAGCAATATTGAAAATCCAGATATTTATGTTTAGTCTCCTCCATGTTAAAAAATGTTAACATTAAAACACACACACACACACACACACACACACACATCCCCCCAAAAAACACTGTAGGCCAAACAAAATATATCCCAGGACCACTCCAGTGTGACCTCTTCCTTAAAAGGAATTGGTGTAGCATCATAAAAAGGCGAGTCATGTGAGGTGGCCTCAAGTACATTATTCTTACATACTTAAAACCTCTGTAGAAACAAAATAACTGTATCTTCCGTAATTTTGAGATCAAAATATTTCCAAATACCAAGTCTAAATCTTTTAAGTCTGAAAAACCTTAAAAATAAAGTTTATTGTCTCATTAACTTATTGCAATGATAATTTAAGATTCGTAAAGGATGTGTTCAGTTTGCAAAGTACCAACATTAAGAAACAAAATGATACTGTAGGTATATTCGTTTGCTAGGACTATCTTAACAAAATGCCACAGACTGGGTGTTTAAGCAACAGAAATTTTTTTTTTTTTTTAGTAGTTCTGCATGCTGGGTTGTGTCAGCAGGGTTGGTTCCTTCTAGGACCTTGAGGAAAGAATTTGTTCCAGGCCTTTCTCGTTGGCATATAGATGGCTGTCTTCTCCCTATCTTAGAATCGTCTCTCCTCTTACATATCAGTATCCAAATTCTTTCATAAAGACACCAATTATATCAGATTGGTGCTCACTCTAATGGCCTATTTTAACCATACTACCTCTGTAAAAACCATATCTCCAAACAAGGTCACATTCTGAGGTAATGGGGATTGAGATATCAACATAGGAAGTTTTAAGAGGATACAGTTCAGCCCATAACACTAGCAAATAACTTTTTTGGGGAAAATATGGACTCTCAGTTGTTTTGTTTTGCTTTTAATAACTCGTAATTAAAGATACAAATTTTAACCAAAAAATATTACACTTAATCTAAAAAAAGTTTCTTAACGGATTGAGAGGGAAAAAGTAAATGAAACCCAGTGTCCAAAGTTTGTAGAACTTATCCATCTTCCCACAGAAAATGGTTTGTGTATGTGAGCTACTAGGAAAGGCAGGGTTGAAACTGTAGATCCATTTATTTGGATCACCATCAAGAACCCAAACAGATAAGACAAGTTGAAATGTATACGTAATAAACATTTGAAATACAGTCTGAGAGAATAATATGATTCAAAATGAGATGTGAAAGCTCATTATTAACATCAAGACATGTTCTAATGTATAAATACTAGGGGCCCGGTGCACAAAAATTTGTGCACTTGGGGTGGAGGGAGTCCCTCAGCCCAGCCTGTGCCCTCTCACAGTCTGGGACCCCTCAGTGGATGTCCTATGATGGCCCCAGTCTGCCAGGCGCCTTTTGTGTGTGTGTGTGTGTGTGTGTGTGTGTGTGAGACCACTGGGGACCTGCCCCCAGCTGCATCTGAGGCTCGAAGCAGTCCTCCTGTGTGTGTCTACCTGCCGGGGGCCTGCCCCCAGGCACACCATCAAGGCTTGGAGCAGGCACCCTCTCTATGTTGATCTTTCAGACTCTTGCCCTCCCCTGCATGTTGTTCTCTTTTTTGAGCTGTGACCAGGGCTGGGTGCTGCCTGCCTCCCCAGCTTGCCTACTGCCCATCTTCCTCCAGCCACCAGAAAGCAGGAAAAACCCCACCTTGTGGTCCTGCTCCCTGATTCCCGGAAGGGACCTGGGAAGCCGCCAAGCAGGCCGCCAACTCTTTCCC